>BGPR01017196.1:0-33051 GCA_013235015.1 Araneus ventricosus
TGGAATGTATTTGCATTAGTATCGCATTCTTGATGATACTGGAATGTATTTGCATTAGTATCGCATTCTTGAAGATACTTTAATGTATTTGCATTAGTATCGCATTCTTTAAGATACTGGAATGTATTTCCATTAGTATCTCATTCTTGATGATACTGGAATGTATTTGCATTAGTATTTTTGCATTAGTACTTTTTGATATTTTAAGGATTGTGCATTTTGATTCATCAAAATGATTCAAATATTGATTTTGGACAGGATTCAGGCCACAAAGGGTATAATTTTGATTTATAATCTTACCCTTGACAGAAAATCTTGTCTAATTTTGGAATCTTTATGGTGAGTGGTCTTCGATAAAGTTCACCATTCGATTCCTTTTTCATTTCTTCCTTTTTGAATAATTTTTACTATCGAAATTCATTTTTATATATTTTTATGTGTTTTAAATATTATCGTTTCAACCTTCTGTTGATGCAACAATTTGAGGCTGTTGCTTTCTTACGATTAAAGATGTATTGTCATTGTTCTTGTCTAAATTTGCTGTTTTTTTGTCTTTACGTTTTTCTTTCTTTTTGTTTCATTTTAATTTTTGTTTAGTTTATCTAATTTTTGCATTAGTATCGCATTCTTGAATATACTGGAATTTTGATTAACATAATAAGTAATAAATATACTGTACTATGCAAGTAATTAATAAGCACATATAAGTAATAATATTTTGTCTGTAATGTCACCAACTTAATATTTATTACAACAACAGAATATTTATTTTCCTTTTTTTGGCCTAATCACCGTCGGCAAATCGATACTATTGAAAGGCTAGTTAAATATACAAATACACTGTGTGACAAAAAAAAAGATGATATCTCGAAAATTTTCATTCCTAAGTTCTTGAACTCGACGTATTTACTGTATAAGATTTTGGTAGTAGTTCTAATACCATTCGTTCTGGTACATCTGTCCAGGCCCATGAATAAAAGACTCTTGATATGAGGGGAAGTGTGGTATCTTTAATTTGTCAAAACGACATTGGAGCACTTGCAGTAGAAGCCTTACAACTCCAACTTATGAGAGTAAGTTGCCTTCCTGGGAGACTTTCAGAGGAAACTTACCCTTATTGCGTTTCGCTTGGAAAAAAACTTCCAGCATTCAACCAAACCGCAGCTATCAACCCGTTTATAAAGAACAAGTCTGTCTACCAGTCTTTAAATAAAGCTTATAAGAGCACAATCGCAGGATAAGGCCGATCACCATCTTTTTCCGATCCATATTCCGCAGACACACCATGCCTTAACCCACAAAGCCACTAGTAGCGTATAAGATTTTGTCTGAATATTTCATGGCTCCCAAAAACTTGTACCTTTTACTGTCTCCTATACGAAGTACACAAAGACAGTCTTGCAATCATCAAAAAATTGCGACTTCGAGCTTTTGATGTTTCTCAGGTTTTAGATTTCTATGAGCTACAAAAAACCTAGAAGATGTATTTATTACAAACTGCAACACGAGATGAATGAAATTTGATTTGCAGTCCTTACATCAGCCAGCGGGTGTGGTCTCCCCTAGACTTTCTCGCATACCCCTTAACACATAAAAATTGCGAACCTTCGCCACGAGTACTCATATTTATATTGCCCTCGAAGACCGCGACAAGGCGAAATAGCAACAATACAAGCCAAAGTAAAATACGCCAAGTGGACGCCAATACGTTTTATGCATCATAGTATTATGAAGAAAACCGCGTATGCATTTTGAATGTCTTTTTATTTCGACCAATTGAAATCAAAATTTATACATATTTGACATTAGGGTTAGAAGACAACACACCAGTCTTCATTTTTCTAAGTCATTGCGTTTGGGAGTTATCGTGTTCACATGCATGCGAATACACAGACAGACAGACAGTCAATCATTTAACGGATTTGGTCCAAACTTTGAAACAGACCTACAATTCTGATGATAAAAGAGTGTACCAAATTTTATCCATCTACCTATTCAAGTTTCTGAGTTACCGCGTTCACATGAATACGGATAGACAGACTTTCGGCGGACGAATTTCGTCCAAAATTTGCCAGAAACCTACAAATTTGGTGCAAAGATTACATTTCAAATTTCATCCGTCTAAGTATTTAAGTTTCTGAGTTACCGCGTTTACAGACAGACATAATTTCAAAATTGTGTTTTTTGGACTCAGAGAGGTCTAAAAATGTGAAGATAATAATATATGTTAGAGCAAATCAAGACTTCACCGAAATCTCTGCTAATCTATATATTAATACGTGAAGAAAAAACTTTGTACCCCTTTTTAAGCACATTGCTCGCACGGAGGAGTGTGAGATTTGGCATAGTTAAAGTTCATATGGAGAAGGAGTGCAGAAAGATAAAATTCATGTATAATATGTGTTACAAATACATTAAATTAAATAAAATAAAACATTCATCGTTTACGTTCATACACTGTAAAAAATTAGCGGAGTGGATGATTTGTAATTGATTTAATCCCCCCTCAGTGAAATCCACTCCAAGAGGGAGTTTATTTAGATTATTTATAAAGAAAAAAACGCTTGGGAGTGAAATAAAAAATGCGGATGATTTAAATCTGTCAATGTCAAGCACATATTAGTCTGTGGTCAAACAGTCGCACAGAGTAGAGATTGTCTCTAAGGAATTTATATATAGTATGTATTACTAATACATTAAATTAAATAAAATATAACATTCATTGTTTACGTTCATACTGAATGTGAAACACATAAAAGTCTGTGGTCAACAGTCGGACAACATTTATTTTTTTTACCACCCGTTTTTTTTGTTTCAATAAAAAATATATTAAAAAAATATGAAACACGCATTCTTTATTTCATTTTTTGTATTATTTTTTTATTTAAATAATTTTATATAATTTGAAAAAGATAGGCAAATTAACTGCGTAGCCTTGGCGAAACCTGGCCAGTATAGCAATAAAAAAAAACCCAAGGAAATGTCAAAAAATGCGTTATTGTTTTTTAAATATGACTTAGCCAAGCTATACCTCGTTTTTCCTATTGTTCGTATTTTTCAAATAATTCGACAATTAATGCATAATGACGTATTTGTAAACTCTCGCAGCTGACGTAATAGAACAAAATTCAAAAAAATTATATGCAATGATTATAGAGGTATACTCTTTGACAAAGGCACCTGAATAACGTTCAAACTTAAAAATTTAATGAATTACGGTCGAATTTCGACCGCTGGGCGACCTCTAATTTTAATTAATACTTCACCTTTTTAAAAAGTAAAACTGTTCAAGATGTTGATTCACAAGAATTAAGCAAACATACTTCTGTGTCCCTGACTGAACAGAAAGTAGTTTAAATCAAAAAAATAACTACTCTTTTACAAAACTGAAAATAGGCCTTTATTTACAAACGCATTATCCGTGAATTTTGACATCGGAACTGAAATTTGAATGGAAAATGCAAGATTCACAATTCTGAAAACAAAAATATAAATACAGCGATGCGCGTTTTACCAGCGCTGTCTGTTGTGTGAACCCAACAATATAAACAAGTGAGAGTCTTCTCCTCTCGACTTTTTCATATACTTGTAAATATGACTCGTTTTGTGTTTAGCTTCGTTGTATAATGAAGAGAATCGCATATTTATCTTGGACCTCTTTCCCTTGATCGATCGGCTCGAAAATTGTACGCAGATCTGCAGTTTTGGTATCAAGAACACATACCAAATTCTAACTAGCTACATTTTTTGAGTTACTACGTTCACATACGCGCGAATGACAGATCAACAAACGGACAATCAGATCGGAATTGGTCCTAAATATTGTCGGATCTACAATTCTGGTGATATGCCAAATTTCATAAATCTAGCTCGTTGTGTTATTGATATCATGCGCACGCTTACTGATAGACGGATACTATACTTTCCGACTACTTCGTCCAAGATTTCATACAGATTTGCAATTTTGGTTGTGAAGACCATTAAAAATTTTATTCGTCTAGCTTGTTTTTGAGTTATCGTATTCATAGACAAACAGAAAAACAGACATAGTTCCAAATATGCCTTTTTCGGACTGGGCAGGTATGGGAATAAAGATTCATCAAAATCCAGTGGTCGGATTTTTTGACGATTGCAATATCTTCTCTTTTTTATTTCGTAAGGACGAGTTTTCTGTTTTGTTTAATTTGGTTTCACAGACCGTTTTCCGGTAACCCTCGGATTTAAGCAATCGCCAAATCCTTTTGGGTAGTGTATTCAAGCACCAAGTTCGAGCTAGTTCTTTCTTTAGTACCCAAAGCTTTGAGTTCCGTGTTGAGTTCGTTTAAGGGGAACCTCGGAAATTTTCGATTTTATGTTAAAAATATACATTATTCCCCTGTCTTTTCTGAACAATTTAAAACAACCCTAGTTAAAAAATTTGCCAAAATTATGAAAGTTATGAAGGAAAATGCATCAGCTATTCAATGTAAACATTGAATATGGCAATATCTGTAGAGCGCTAAATCTCAAAATGTTTTTTTTTTATATTTCCCGCACGATATCTCAAGAAGTATTGAATATACAGGGTGTTCATTAATTATTGTCGGGGTTTCCGTACCTCATAACTTTCGAATAAAAAATATTACGCAAAAACCGATTACGTATTCGTAAATTACAACTCAAAGTATTTTACGTGGCAACAATGCGATCTTAGCGCATTTGCAGTCTGGGTAATTATGACGTCATAAATAAAAATGGCGATCGTGCAAGAAAAAGCAATGTGTGTATTGTGGTTTTTCGAAACTAAATCAGTCATAACTACTCAACGTCGCTTCAGGACCACGTGCACGAAAGATCCTCCTTCGGATAATTCTATCAGACGTTGGTTAACACAATTTCAGGAAACTGGTAGCGTTCTACACCGAAAGGGAGCGGGAAGACCGAACACTTCGCAGGAAAATGTTGATCGCATCCAAGAAACGTTTACTCGCAGTCCACGAAAATCAACGAGACGAGATTGTCAAGAACATTGTGTACAAGACCCCTGTGCCCTCCCTTGATGAACTGAAGCCCAGAATTGTTACTGCGATCCAAACTGTTACCCCACAAATGTTGGAGAACACTTGGAGGGAAATCGAATTTCGTCTCGATGTGTTACGAGCCACGAAGGACAGCCATGTGCAAATTCATTAATCTTTTTAATATCATTAATAAAATTCTTTGAGTTGTAATTTATGAATACGTAATCGGTTTTTGCGTAATATTTTTTATTCGAAAGTTATGAGGTACGGAAACCCCGACAATAATTAATGAACACCCTGTATTTACATAAACATTTTACTGAATATGTATCGTGCTATGTTCTACAAATTGAACCACAGTTTTGTACATATTTTCTCCAATGAAATTTTTTTAGGTTAGAAATGTTGAAATTTTAACAATTTTTAACATTTTTATTTTAAATCGGAATATAAAATATAAATTAAATTTAAATGTTAATAAATTGAGATTCAGTTTCTTAAACAGACTGTTTGGATTACTTAGATATCCTCATTATTGTGTTTAGACTAATATTTTATCCGTAATTATGCGCGCAAGGTGAGTATCTCATTTTTTCTCCAAAAATTATATCCATATTTATTACTATCTCAAATAAAACATATCAATATTAAGATTTAAAAATGTGTGTACAATAACAGAAAGAACAGATATTGTTTCTAGAAAAAAAGTTAGTTTTTGAAATGTTTTGTTTTAGAGATATAATGTATCGAATTTGACGGTTTTCACCCATTCTTTGGAGATTTAAAGTTCCTATGTCCCCTTAATTCTTTTTATTTTAAAGGATTAAATTCCAAATGGAACGATTGAAATTAGCTAAATCGTTTGGTTAAAATTTAACAGCTGAAAAGAGCGGTAAAGAACAATTATGGCAGCCTTTCCACAAAATGAGGCTCTTATTTTAAGTAAATATTGAGTTCTATAGCAATAGGAACATCAAATTTAATAATTTCAAAGTATCCTCAAATTAACATCTTGAAACAAAGTGTTGAAGTTTTGAAGATTCCCATTAACGAAGCATTACACCGGAAGTATAGCTGAAGTTCTACATTACTCCAAATAAACAAAACAGAAAATTCGTTCATAAGAGAAAGTAAAAAGTAAGAGAGTGATAAAGTGCTTACAAAGCATTGCTATTTATTCTAAAAAAAATTGAAACACGTTAAAAATTTCGAATGGGAACAATTTTTTTCATGTTTTTGAAAAAAATACCTTGTAATAGGCCAAAAAAAAGTAATTCATCTTTAAAACAATTTTGGTTAATACAAAGAAGATTACCGATATGGGTGCTCAGAAAATTAATTTCATGAGCAAAATAGGAGGTACATATACGTAATGGCTCTAATGGGTGATATAAAAATTCTAGAGAGGATTTATAGTCTCATTTCACAGATTCCGAATAAATTGCCCTATAATTATGAGGTGATAACATTAAGGAAATACATGGCCGCCAAAATATTCCTTGTTCAACTAGATGTTCATTACACAACGTTCCAAAAAGATTACATTGTAATAGCTCTAATTATATATGTCTCATCGTAGATAAATTCTACCGAGTATTAAGTTATTCCCACGATTTTTATAGAAAGCCGACGTAAAATACAATCACTCCCAGCAGAATAGGACTATTTCTGGTATATATATAATTTTTTTTCATATCTTAAATCCCCGACATATTTCGAAACAAGAACAATGACAAGCGTAATACACGTTCTTGTAACACTAGTGTAATTGCGTATTTAATGGTTGATTAACATTGTTATTGTTTCTTGCAGTACAAATAATTTTATATGATAATACAGTAATAAATTTTGTAAAGCGAGTCGATTAAAAAGGGATGAAGTCAAATTTATCTATAGACTGCTGCGAAAAAAGACGTAAATTTGAAAAAGTGCTTCAAGATTATAGATACACTTTTACACATTCTTTTCTTTAACTTACCGTCTATAATGTTTGTAAAAATGTTGTTTTTTAATCGGTTTTTGCCTCTTGGTCTGGAGGGCTAGAGTTCTAAAATTTTTCCAGATATATTCCCGATGACAATACAGTATTTGATTATTTTCATTACTTGATTATCAGCTAATTACTAATATAATAACCCAGATCTGTCTCTCGGTAACGCTCTGACGTCACCAACAATAAAACTCGCGTCATAGCACTGCGAGACGTTAAACGGCATTATTTTCAATGTTAGAGAACCTAAATTTGAGTCATTTTAAATTTAAAAGAGTAATTGTCGTTCTAATTCAAAATTCAATAGCTCTAATATAGTAAAATAAAATTTGATATCGATTGATATAAAATTTATCTCGCTATGATCAATAGTTCCGGAGGAATTTTAAATTATATTAATCATATATTTCAAATTAATTTCCGTTTTTTAATGAAAGTAGTAAATTACGTCAGCGGTATAACATGCGCGTGATATAGTTTGGATGCCACGATGCATCAGATTATTTATTGCAATCGTCATGATATAATTTGATATTATTTTTTGGCAACGCTAAAATTTACACAAAGATATCTGAAGTACAAGGAAAATTGTTAAAGAACGAAAAATACTTCACACTGAATGTTGTTTACCTAGAGGTTTCTTGAATAAAGAAATATGCAAATAAAAAAAAATGTTTCCTGTCATAAAACATATGTTTATTTTATTTGTTTTCAATCAATGTTAAACATTTCTCTCGCATATATGTCTATTTAAACACGTCAAATTTGACGGGAAATCTCTCGAATGAAGAGGCAATTTGCACCCGTCATACCATGATTTTCTAGTCGATTAATGATGATTAAATTGTAATTCTCTATGATTGGTGCCACCTGTTAGAGTATTTGAAAAAAATTGATTACAAGATTTTATTATAATTATAATAACAAATTATGAAAGACAAAAAATCAGGAAATAATTAGAATAAAAAGAAAATTTTAAACAGGCGGTTTAACGGCGAACTTAACTCGAACACGTGCCAACACGAAGTGCAATTCCTTTGTGTTCTCCAAAAAAAAAAACTCATAGGATTTGGTTCGCTAACTGTTCACTTCGTATCTACCTAAGAATATGGAGACTTGACCCTAGGCGATTTTCCTAGGTGACATCAAATTAAAAAGAAATTTTATACTTTAAATAATTAGTAGAAATCAATTTTTAAATAATTGTTCCCATTGTGATGTATTCCAGCATAGCATGAATAATCAATCAAATAATCTTTATCAAAAATAATATGTTTATTGGACGTCTTCCGCAGCATAAACATGCAAGACAAACACATACACTTACATTACAAACGTTACATCACTGACTTGCATCGAATTAATCATCATTCTTTTTCGTTGCTAAGCAACGTTAGCAAAAGACAAATATATCGTAGCCATACTATTTTTATAACCTTTAGAAAAGAATTAATGCCAAACGATTTTTTTAATTAATTTCTTTTATGACCAAACGATTTTTTTATCTAATTAATTTCTTTTCTTTAAATATTTTATTAATTCTACAATACAAATATATATTTTTAATCGTTACGAATATTGCACCATATAAATTATACTACCAAAAGCACTGGCTATTACGGCAGCAATCAAGACTAAAGGTCGCTAGTGCTTTAACCCAGCTTATCGTTTGGATGGCCACACTAGCGACCATCTCCAACGTACCAGAAAGTTCATCCCAAACAAGCACTGAATTTAGTTGGACATCAAAGGACCTACGAATATCAAAGATGTAGTAAATAATTAAACGTTTCTGTATCAACTCATGTTTTCCGACACTTTTTTTTTATAGATTCAAGTCTCCCTAACTTGACATTTTTTATAGGGGAAACTAGGGATACTTGACCCTACTTTTATTTTTTCTTATATTTCTAGAATATTTGAATTGTTATCATCATAAAAATATTTGTTTTTAAGAAGGATAAATTAACTTATGCTAAACTGATACCTCATTTAAACATAAATTAAAAATATTTCATAAAATCGCCTAGGGTCAAGTATCCTTAACCTTAGGGATACTTGACCCTATGATTAAGGATGCTTGACCCTGCGTGCAAAACGTACTTAGATTCTTATGATAATTTGTATGCTCGCGAAGTTCAAATATTAGGTTACAACTACTGAATTGAAAACGTCTGTATTATCAAATAATATTAATGAAACAAATATTAAACATTAAATAATATTGTTACTATAAAACGCAGTTGTTATTAATATAATCTAGTTAATAAATTAAATTCGTTAAGCTATTACATTAAAGCTAGTTATTAAATTAAATTAGTTCAAAATTTAGTAAACAATTTAAATATTGATTTAATTAAATGAAAAAAAATTACAGCAATAGAAGTAGAAACCTAGTGTAGAAGAATTGCCGGTTTCGAAAAATTAAAAACAGAATAGCATCGAAACGCAAAAAAAATCTAAAAAATGTTGTAGAAAACAAGAAATTGAGAAGCTTAATAGACTTACTCGGTTCTTCTAATACACTATATGCCCAAAAGTATCCGGACACTTGCAGATTTTCACATTTTTTAGAATTTCTCCAGAATGGTTTAACTGACTGCCTTTAAACTTCGGACATGTAAAGAATAGACAATAACTCACATTTTACATTGAATATGCGGTCCTGAGGGCAATTAGGGAACCATCTAAAAACTGATGAAGACAAAAACGTTTTTGGCCCACCCCGTTTCACAGAACACCGATAACAAGATGAAACTTTCAGAAGTGGTAATGTATAATGTACATAATATTTACAGGAATTTTTGTACACACAGCGCTGATATTTGGGAAGATATAAAGGTTTTCTTAAAAAATCTCAAATTTTCCCACCTGTTTTTTGCTTATAACATGTAGAGTTTTCTGTTATATTATACGAAACTTACAGAAAAGATGACAATATGTTAGAAAAGCATTTTGTAAAATATTGGAAAAGAATGTTTGAATATTACAGGAATTATGAGCATTTTTAGTAAATAATGTTTTACTGCGCATGCGCGAAACATAGCATAATTTTTCTTTCACAACTTTAAAGCCAGATATATAGGGGAACACATATAAAAAAAAATTCAGTTCAATATCATGACTATTCAGAAAGATATCGGCATTATAACGAGCAGAATTTTAACTCCTGTCGAAGAGAAGCTAAGAGATGAAGGGTTGCACACAAACTGATATTTTTTAGACTTATATCTTTAAATAGTTATATTGAATTGTATAGTAGTTAGAATTACCCTTACAATGGTTTTTCAGATTGGTCCTTCAACGGATTACCCGTTTGTATGTCTATATAGGGTGAGTTTGACCTATTCTGCCAAAGGGTGATAAAAGAGTCCCTGAGGATCATAAAACACTATAGCAACCCTGTCCTATCTCTAACCGTTTGCAAGTTATGGCGGATACAATGATTTTGCTCAAAATCTTGAAAAAATCCAAATTTAAAAAGGTTTTGGCAGATCTACACGCAAAATAAGCATATATTCTGAAAGAGCAGTTAAAATCGTTTAAGATGAGACCATTTTCATCAAAATACCTGGATTTAAAGCCGAGTTACAAGTTGGCGAGATGCAAAATCGAATTGTCACCAAAATCTTTAATATTGAATGCCGCAAACACCGCTCAAGCTAAAATCTGTCAAATTTACCAAAAACTTGTCCATTCTATCAGCTTTCGAATGAGCCTACCATAAACCATATCAGTGTTTTATTTGAGGAGAAATTTGGTCTTTCTTCGGCAATACATCACTGAAATCGGTGTTCGTCGAAACAGACATTCGACAAAAAGTCGCCAAGCGAAACGATGGTGGATAAACGGAATGTATGCGAATCCGCCACTATGAACTCTATATATGCGAACGCGATAGCTGAGAAAGCAGCAACTTAGACAAAGAGACTTAGACCAAATTTATAAACACGTATCAAATATTGATTCCAATCGGCAACAAAGAAAAATGTCCAGAATGCGTACTCGGCTTTCTCCGCTATACTGCGAGGCACAAACACATCGTATTGTGTAAGCATACTAGAAAGTCGAAGGGAGAATACATTCATCGGTGGGGCGTTTTTTTTTTTTTTTTTTCTTTTTTCAATTTTTATTTATTTTTTCCCCTTTGCTGAATTCGTTTTCCCGTTTTCTGCGATTCCTCCTAGATTTGGTATTCTTTACGAACTGTTGAATTTCCGTTGAAGAAGGATGTTTTAACCCTCCGCTAGCCGCAATATCTGATAGAAACGCTTGCATTCTGCATCTATCGGCTGTTTTTAACACATTATAATCTGAATTTTTCTTGCGGGACACTCATTTACATTCGCATTAGGACTAATATTGCAGCTATAAAGGAAAAATTATCATATAAGATGACCTTATCGTAGAATGGATTTAAATCCGTGATAATAGAATACAAAAAAAGAAAAAATATAGAAGTAAACAATAGCGATAACAATACACTTTTTTGAGCGCCCAACGCAGCAGCATCCAGTGATTGCGTCAACAATATTTTCCTACAACTAACCAACAAATCACTATAGAATTAAACAACAAAAAAATCGTGCTCTAATAATTAAAATAATTAAAACACATAACAGAAAAACAATTAGAATATAAAAGAAAAGCAATTAAAATGGAAGAGAACTCGAATGGCGAACTTTTTCGCAGACCACTCGCCATCGGAGTTCTAATATGGATAAATTTTCTGTCAAGGGCATGACTACATAGTCAAAAATTATACTCCCTGTGGCCTGAATTTATCCATTAACTGAAAAATAAAATAAACTTAGAGATAAATAAATTAAGTTTTAATAAAAGTAACAAGTAAAGTAAAGTAAATAAGTAATTAATAATAAATTAAGTTTTTCGTTTTCTAAAGAGATTATTTACTTTTTTTCAGTTAATGGATAAATTCAGGCCACAGGGGGTATAATTTTGACTATGTAGTCATGCCCTTGACAGAAAATTTATCCATATTAGAACTCCGATGGCGAGTGGTCTTCGAAAAAGTTCGCCGTTCGAGTTCTCTTCCATTTTAATTGTTTTTCTTTTATATTCTAATTGTTTTTCTTTTATGTGTTTTAATTATTTTAATTATTAGAGCACGATTTTTTGTTGTTTAATTCTATAGTGATTTGTTGGTTAATTGTAGGACAATATTGTTGATACAATCACTGGATGCTGCTGCTTTGGGCGCTCAAAAAGGTGTATTGTTATCGCTATTGTTTACTTCTGTATTTTTTCTTTTTTTGTATTCTATTATCTGTATTTGTATTTTATTGGAAGTTGCTGCATATGCGCCATTCTGTCTAATACAAAAGTTTAATTAATTTTTAATATATTTTCTTAAATAATATTAATTGTGACTGTTTAAATCCGTGAGATACATTGCAAATTTCCCGCTGATACATTATGTTGGCGCATGCGTGCCACTTGCAAAGTGGAATGGGATGTTGCGCATGCGCCCAACCGGTAAGTGACGCTCGTGTAATTGGCAGAAATGAGTTAGCTGTAATTCATAAATGACGTGGGTAAAGGAACTCTCAATTGAAACCTACAAATTAAGTATTAAAAAAGATAAAAAGTATTCTACGTGCACTGTAAATACCGACTGTAAAAAGTGTTCTGTGTTTGTGTGATGTAAAATAAGATATGTATTAGCTATGCTGATGGTCCGGCATTAATTAATTATAACAAAGCAACATCACATTACAAAAATTGAAAATGATTGCGACTAATGGAGGTTAATCCAAACATCACGTACATAATCAAATATCAGATCAGGTCTGTGTGTTCACTATATTTGTCTAGGAAATAAAGCTTTCTAAACCAAACCCGCGACTATAACTACATGTTCATGGTGAATCTGAATTACTAAGGAAGTCTACGCATCTGAATTAAAACATAACTTTGATGGATTTATTTTAGTTTACCAGTGATACACGTCGTGATTTCTAAATGCGTTTCAGGAACTGTACTTCTCTGATATTTTCAAGCGTTTGCCGGATGTCGTTTTAGCATATCGTCGATAACGCAAGTTGTTTGACAAAATGGAATCTCGATCACGGATATGTGGATCTGCCCACAAAAACAAAACACAAAGGTTACCGCATATGGGTACCTATTTTATATCTAGGGATTTATAAGTTTTACCATACTGAATTTAGGAACAAAATATTACAGAATATAATGAGTAGACTTCAAGCTGAATACAAAAAAGATGACAAAGAACTAGAGAAGAATTCTACAGGGGAGATATATACCAAAAATTTACGATAATGTTGGGAGAATTTCTATATGAAGTCATAATTAATAGGGTGAGCTAGATTAAAGATAGATAGATGTTACGGGTTAGATATAGACACAGGTATTAAAGATTGAGATCCATAAGAAGCAGACGGGATATAGCAATCTTCTAGTAGAAAGATCGGCGCAATAATTGCCAAGACTGATCTGTCAACAGAGCGATTAGAGAGAGGTATTTACATTTTAATGTCAGGTGAAAAGGCTTGCTCTCAGCGTGTAAAGTCTAGTTTTGTTAGGAGGGTGCTGCTTGTAGTTCGTACAGAGCAGGAACTGGTTCCATCTATCGCCAAAAAAAATTAATCTAGTTTCATTTTTCTTTGTAAAGTGATTAAATTATTCTTACAGGTAACATCCTAATGTATGCATGATGGCTCGTGCTTTAACCGTAAGACAACGGTACTTCCATTATGACAATACCTTCGCATAACCAAAATTTTGCTTCTTTTGAAAATAATTTAACAAATTAATAAAAAAATTAAGAAATTATTTTTGACGGTGTATAAGATTTTACAAGAATTGTGTAATCTGCTGATTAATAATTTTAATTAACTTCATTTAAAACCAAAATTCAAAACTTCTAATTATATTGCAGAACTATGCGATGTTCTGTTTTATCTCTATATATCTGGTATTTTGTCTTTTTTGTATCAAATTTGTTTGTTTTCTACAGACGATCAGCAGTTATCTATCCGCTCTTTCTCCCCACCGATGAATATTCCTTGAAGTCATTAAAAACGATGCATGTGTAAGTCTTTTTATTTTTTAAATCCGTTTCAAGATGGTGGCCGTATTAATAGTTACGTTTCATTTAATGTTCAGATTTTTTCAATGATTCTAGCCAATGCAACTTCATTCACAATGCCTCCAAAGAGGTCGATAATAGCAAAATGCATTTATTTGTAATTTTGTGAATACTCATAAAATCCGTGTAAATAATTCGCATTCGTAAAACAAAATGGCTAAACCTTTAAAGACTTCGATGAAGAGCAGATTTTTTTTACGAGAATTTTAATGCCCACATTAGTTATTCTTCATGTTCTTATTCATTTTCAAATTTTAGGCTTGCGACAAAAAAAAATCAGAAGTAGAAAAACGATTAGAACCCCTGTTCTAACATCTCTGTAAATGTATTTTCGACACCACCTTCTTCCCTTCCCAAACCGTGTAGCAGAAGCGAATGCACTATGTTGCTGCGCTTGTACAGCAGCAGAAGTCTGTACCGAGTTAACCCTTTATTCACTACAATGACTTACTAGCGACTTTTTAATTTTGTTTTTTAATCATTAGATAAGTTCTGATGTAGAATAACCCTGAGAATGAGGAAAACACTTTTTTAATTAATTAAAATTACTTAATTAATCTAATTGATAATTAAACATTTTAATTTCTGCCTTCTGCTGCATTTTACTGCTTATTTTTTGCACATTTTAAGCCAGCAGCATGTTAGCTGGATTAAAACGTACTGATAAAAAGAATCAAAACATATCAACCATATTCTTTGAGCTTAATGGATATATTTCCGAATAAACTTTCTATCTTAGAGGATTTCATTTACGCATTTCACAAAAAAAAATTGATGAAATAAAAAAAGAAAGTAAAATCGAATTGTTCCTTAACCCCTTCTTGGCCCTTTCAAATTTCCACGCTCACAAGCGGGAAGATAATTAGTCCTGGCGGATTTAACTTGCACTAGACCTCCTTACACGGCGGTTCTTCTATGGAATCAGTTTCGAACTTGGAACTGTCGGGCCTCGAAACCGTAACCTTAATATCCGACTGTGTTCGGAGATATTTTTAAAAAAACTTTTATATATATATATATATTAATGTTATTTTTCAACTGCATATGTTTCAAAACTATGAAAATATTGTAAAATTAGGCTTTCAAAATATTATTTTAAAAAAAACCTGACAAATTTGAAGAAAAATGGCTAAAATATTTGCCTTACTCTAACAGCCGTAGACAAAATCATATTCTAAATATACATAAATCCTTGTAGGAGTACTTTTTTATGACAGTTATCTGTGTTATACTCTAAAATATTTCTTGCACTTCAAAATAGTTTTGAGATATAGCTGAACATAGTTACTAAACTGGTAATTTTTCATAAAAAAATGCTTTTCGTTTATATTTAAGCACTTAAAAATAATACTTGATTTTAAAATTGACCTTAGTTTTTAGAGGAAAACATCAAGCATATTACAGAAAACAATCTCAGAAAATTTCATATCAATTCTTGAATAACTTTTTGAGAAATCATTGTTACGGTGGACAGTTTTCCTCAAAAATATCATTTCTCAGAAAACACATTTAAAGTTTTCATGCAACATAAAATAATGCTTACAGTTCGGTAATAAAACAGCTGTAACTCCATTTGTAATTCACGTAGAGTAAAAAGTGAGACAGTTTCAGAAAGCTGGTTAAACAGGCTACAAAATTAAGTAATAATTTTTTTTTTATAATTTCATCCAAAACGACGATTTTAAACCAGTCGGATGCCTTTACACCAGGTCACCATGTACCCAATCGGCTCGGTTAACAAAGACGTCGGATAATAGAGGCCAGGATAATAGAGGTACTACTGTAGCACAGCCTAAAACAATATCATGGTAAACTTTTCTAAAATTTTTCCAAAATACGAAAAATTAATCCAACAAGCTAATTTTTGATAATGTTTATCTAATAATTAGCACCGTAAGCAGTAGAAAAATGTAGCACAAATCGTTACAATATTAATAATAGATGTTAGTAAATCAATCATTATAATCCATGATCAGTAAACTAACAATTCGGGTAGCAAACACCGTCTCTGAATAGATTATATTCGCTGACCCCTGACCCGCTGTTCTGTCGAAATATTTCATCATTGTCATATCAAAATGTCGTATGTCAAACATGACAAAACATTTTTATCGATGCATTATCGATACCGAACATTATAAGTCAATAGCATAGGAAAGCTACGCCTGCTCTCAAATTGTTGTGATTGTTGTAAGCTGTCACAAAATCGCTAGGAATTCCAGGTATTACATCAAAATGTCGTATGCTTTGCTGCTTCTGTTTTTTACAGAAACGATTCGTTATAAATGAAAATTTCGGAAAAATAAATTTAATAAAATTAATTTTAAAAATACAGCTTTATTTGTGTACTAAAAAGTAGACATTGTTTTTGTTTCCATTATTTTCTACTTTTCAGACCTTAGTTTATAATTCATTATCCATACTTATAAAAGACAATGTTTGTGTGCGCGTGTGTGTGTTTGTCTGCGATGTCCAGACGAACCTATCGCACTTACAGCCATGAAATTTGGTACACAGGTAGTCGTAATGGTGACTGAATGCACCTCGAAGCCGAAATTTTAAATTTTAATCTAGAAATTTTTTATTTAATGTATTGTGTTGTTTTGGTTGATTTTTCGCACTAATTTCTCAATAGAATGGTTTCGAATAATTGTAAGACAAAAATAGATAGACCATCGGAAAGAGCACGCGATTTCCGTTCTAATGAAGTTAGTTTTGAATTGCTAACGTAATTTCCTGAATTTTGAGAATTTTTTAAAAAATAGTCAGTTTCACCATCTAAATGTTGGTTTTGTTTTTAAATTTGTTGCATCCGACTTTCTAATAACACCATTATTTTCAATTTTTTTCAGCTTATAACTAGAACGGTTCTCTCTGATTTAAAACAAGAACGGTTAAAATATCTTTTCCCGTTTTTTTTAAATTAAATTATTCCTGGGCAGATGAAAGTTATTTTTGTCGAGCGAAATTTCTTTAGCGACAGTCTTCCGGAACGCAGCTTTCAATTTGATTGGATGAAGGGTCAGGTGACGTCATAACCTTCGGAGCTTTTTGTCATGTTTTAAGAATTTTTTTTCATTTTGTTGAAGTCCTGATTCCACGGGCAACAATTTTTTTATATTGTTTTGGATTAATGTACTCTGTACTGTTTTTCTACATGTTATTATCGCGGAAAAAATAAGCGGGAAAATCTATAATGTGTATCTTTTGTTTTGAAAACTTTTTCGTGTCATTGTGGGCGATTTTTTTTATTTTGTTGATGTCCTGATTCCACGGGCATCGCCGTGCGCGTACTGCTAGTTATAAATATTATGGAACATTATGGAGGGGAAATCATTGTTTCTCAAATTCACTACCAGATAGTGCCACTGGTATGGAATCAAGATTTCATTAAATCAATGGATTAGCTGATAATGAAGTTTTAAAATATCAAATCAGTGCATTATCATCGAGAATGTACAAGTGTGAAAAAAGTGAGAGAAAAATCGATTACAAAATTCAATCTTTTCGCACATAAAACAAGACAAGTAAAATAAAAGTGTATAATTACAAATAATTTCAAAGATGTCCTAATGCTTTTGGAAGAAACTGAATAGCCAGAAAATTAGTTAAAATGGACAACCTCTACTCGTTATGTTTTGGCTGATTTGTTCTTTTAACTGAAATGGAATGTTTTTAGTAACAGTATTAAGAAATAATTAAAGTTATCGTTAATTTAAACTTTTGTAGAAAATATATTCTATGCTTTGTTGTTGGTCTCAGTTTATGAAATCTAATGCTTTTACTATTGAGAATAGTTTTGGAAATTTTGAATTTCCAAGACTATTCTCAACTTTTAGATATATAAACTACTAGTAGTATGCGCACGGCGTTGCCCGTGGAATCAGGAATTCAACAAAATGAAAAAAAAAGCTCCCACAATGACATGAATAAGTTCTGAAAACAAAACAAAAGATACACGTTATTGATTTTCCCGCTTATTTTTCTTCGCGATAATGACATTTCAACTGTAGAAAAACAATACATAGTACGTTAATCCAAAACAATATTACAAAACCGGAACATGAAAATGATTATTATACAGCAAGCAAAATATAAAATCGAATCCGAAAATAATAATCGAAGTCATTCGCTCAGTTGAAGGTTATGACGCATCCTGCACTCTGCACCGTCAGCCAATCAAAATTGCCAGCAATGTTCCGAAGAAGTGCCGCACGAGGAAACTCGCTAGAGGAAAAATATCTTTCAACTGACCAGGGAAAAATTAATTTAAAAAAAACGGGAAAAGATATTTTAACCATACTTGTTTTAAATCCGATAGAACCATCGCAGTTATAAGCTGAAAAAATTGAAAATAATAGTGTTATTAGAACGTTGGATGCAGCAAATTTAAAAACAAAAATAAAATTTAGATGGCAAAACTTACTATTTTGTTTTTTAAATTCTCAAAATTCAGTAAATTACGTTAGACGTTCAAGACAAACTTCATTAGAACGAAAATTGTTTGTTCTATCCGATGGTGCATGGATTGTTTTTCAACGATCATTAGGAAAGATACTACGGCCGTAAATGTGTCAAAAATGACCCAAAACAACACAAGACATTAAATAAAAAATTTTCTAGTTTAAATTTTAAAATTCCGGCTTCGATGTGCATTCAATCACCATTATGACTACCTGTGTGCCAAATTTCATGGCTGTAAGTGCGATAGATTCGTCTGGACATCGCAGACACACACGCACGCACACAAACATTGCCTTTTATAAGTATAGAAGATTTGCATTTAGTACTTCCGTGCTAACGGTTGTCACAGACTCAGTGGACGAGTTTTCTGGTTTGTTTACTTACATTAAAAACTTTGACTTTATCTGCTTGTATGTTGGACTTCCGCTTTGAAGATCTATTGGTTTAGCATTGCACAGGAAATACGTATTACAGACTTTTAAAAAAAAACCAGAAAACTCGTCCATAGCGAATATTGAAATACGAGTAATAGCTTATTCAAAGCAGACGGCGTTTTTATAGAAGTCGTCTGCCAAGAAATTTTGACAACTGGCAAATGTAATTTTAGAAATCGTGCTACGATGACTGATAAGAAAGGGAATTGGATCAGGACAGCATCAAAATTGATTTATACAAACAACTTCATTCCAAAAAGATTACACAGATTAGACAAATAAAAATAGATTACATCTAATACCAGATTAAATCTAAATAAGATAAAATATGAACAAAAATAAATAAAATATTCGAATAAATTTTAAATGTCACACAACAGTTTATTTTTCATAATATTTGAATAGATAGTTGTGTCGTAAAAATGGAAAACTGAGTTCTGTAATAAAGGATAAAATCACGTTTTGATAATATAATTTAATATAAACTAACCTTACAGTCTAATGCAATGTGAAATGCATTTGTTCTGTGATTAAGTTTTACTACAACATACGTTATTCAACAAACAATTCCTATCCAAGTACAATGTAAACCTATAAAAAGTATTATATAATTAGATTGTTTCTCAAGCACTGAAACAGAAGTAGTTCTGATTCTTCATAAGATGAAATAGTCTCATAAAATAAAAATATTTTATTCTTCCATCATACATTTAATATTGTGTCTAACGCAAAAGCCAAATAACTTTCAGCCCACGACATCGAATATAAAGTGAACGATATATAGTAATTCTCTTCTGTTTAAAGCAATAAAATTATATTATTATATCTATTCTATTTTTTCAGCGTTTCGAACAAAAGATCGAAAAAGATAAGTATAACACACGTCTATTATTTTAAATAAGTTATAGTTTAAACATTTCTTCTTTTTCATCAGTAAGTACAAAAGCCTCATGCAGACACTACAATTAACAAAGTTTTTGCAGTATACTTTGCTCTGATAAATATTTCTATCGTGTAAGTATATTTATTATTTATGATTAATATTACTAAATAATAAGCACTGCTGTTTTCGTAATGCGTTCACAAAGTCATTGAACTCCGAAGTATAAAAGTAACTAGCTTCAAACCATTGCTTTTCAATTTCTAACTTCCTCTCAGTTAAAGCATAGGTTGTGCAAGACAAGAAACGATATTTTATTATTTATATCGTTTGTCTCACTATTCAAACATATTTCCAGTCATTAAGATGAAACAAGCACTTCTGTGTTCCAATTTGAACTATTTTCGCTTTGAATCAATATTACTTGTTAAAGCAGCTATGATATGCAAACCAAACATGGAAAACTCTTCGTTACATTTCCCGGAAGAATTTAGCTACAGAAAATACGGTCAATGCACTTCCGTTACATATATTTAAAGGAGCCGTTCAAACATTATGTAAGCATGTTTTTGATATTTTTTGACCCCCCTTGTCAGAAAAAATAAGCAATTCCCCCCTCCCCGTTCTTTTTTTTTTTGCAAAACGTATAACAGTAATAATCTAATTTTATAAAAATATTAGGACTTAATTCAAATAAAAAACTATAACTCGGCTTAAAATGAAAAAAATATATAAGTTTAATTTCCTTACAATTTCAAGTTTAAGCTTACAGAAATCAAGTTTAATTTTCTTACAATTTCAAGTTTAAGCTTACAGAAATCAAGTTTAATTTCCTTACAATTTCAAGTTTAAGCTTACAGAAATCAAGTTTAATTTCCTTACAATTTCAAGTTTAAGCTTACAGAAATCAAGTTTAATTTTCTTTTGCCAAATTTAACTTTTTTTTTCAAATTTAATTTTTTTTAATTAAATTATTTGTGCAAGTTACAAGAGATTTTCGGAAATAAAGTGATTTTAATGTCTTACGTAAGCATCACTCATACTCCCCCTCCCCCCTTGTCAGCAAAAATAAGCAAATCCCTAACCAGCTCCCCCCTTGGGTGCTTACGTAATATTTGAACGGCCCCAAAGGTTATATCGTTTAAAAAAACAATTCGAATTGAATAGTTTCACTATAATCAATGACAACTCGAGTTGAGGAAACATACACGTTACGCCCACTTAGATAATCTTCGTATAGTTAAAAGTAATTGATGTGATTCGTGAAACTGTAGGAAGCTTTATACTGGGGGATAAATCTCTATACAGTAGAGTCCCGGGAATCCGAACTAATTGTTCTGACCTTTGTTCGGATTCCGAGGAATTCGGTAAAATACTCTTGAAATATCAAAAGCAGCAGAGGAGCGGTTCCCAACCTTATTTGGTTGCGCGGACTATTTGTTGTGTAAAGAATATATTGAGACCCACTAGGTAAATATAAACATGAAAAATACAAACGTATATATATATTCTATTTTCACGTTTGGTGCTTTTTGGAGGATAGCTACTAATGTTTACGATTTTTCGTATATCTTTTAGCAGAAAAAAAGAACTAATTAATGTCATAGGTGGACCTCTCCTCCTGATGAGCGGCTAGCCAAGATATTTTTCAATTTGGCAAATTTTTTGTCTTCCTTTTGTTTGTTTTTTTGTTTCTTGTATGTATCGATATATATACACTATATGCCCAAAAGTATCCGGACACTTGAAGATTTTCACGTTTTTTAGAATTTCTCCAGAATGGTTAAACTGACTGCCTTTAAACTTTGGTCATGTAAAGAATAGGCAAGAACCCATAATTTACATTGAAGATTCGGTCCTGTGGGAAATTAGGGGACCGTCTACAAACTGATGAAGACAAAAACGTTTTCGGCACACCCCGCTTCACAGAATACTGATAACAAGATGAAACTTTCAGAAATGGTAAGGTATAATATACATAATATTTACATGAATTTTCGTAAACACAGGACAAATATTTGGGAAGATATAAAGGTTTTCTTAAAAAATCTCAAATTTTCCCACCTGTTTTTTGCTTATAACATGCAGAGTTTTCTGTTATATTATACGAAACTTACAGAAAAGATGACAATATGTTAGAAAAGCATTTTGTAAAAAATTTGGAAACGAATGTTTGAATATTGCAGGAATTATGAGTAGTTTTAATAAATAATGTTTTACTGCGCATGCGCGAACAGGTAATTTTTCATGTCTTTTCATTCGTTGTTTGGATTTAGAAACAAGATATATATAACATTGTTTTAAAATCAAACAAGAGAAGATCTTAAAGCCTGATTTCGATCATTAGCAAGGTCGTCTGTGCGGCCCACTATACGCATCCGAGTACACAAGAGGGGCTGCCTAAGAATAAACCGCTGCAGTAGAGTGTAGACTCTGGGTGCTCTGTGAAGGCGTGAGGAAAGAGCACGCGGCGATTCGCACGGTGCAGCGGCAAACAAGTTGAGGGTAAAAAGAAAGATATCTGAGTTTAGTTGTAGTAATTAAAGTTCTGTATTCATTCTTAAAGACCAATTCGAATACTTCTTTTTATTTAGGAATAGATATTAGCTTTGTTTCTGATTCGTAATTGTTATTTTTCCTTCATTTTTCAGTAAAAAAATTTTCAGAAAATTAAAAAAAAGGTGTTCGTATTCCCAGGGTTCTACTGTATCTAAAACGGAAATTTTCTTAATTTCATGGAGCTAATCCTGCAGTTGTAACACGTTACTCTGCAGCTGGAGCTTAAATTTTTTTAAGGGAAAAAAATCTATAATCCCAGTGCTGTCTAACGATTCTCGTTTGTTAGAAAACACGAATTATTTATGCTTCTCTCTCTTTCACCCGGCAAGATTTCCATTGTCGACATAGCTCGTTTCTTCAATTTAAGTCTTCATACCTTCACTTCACCACAATGTTCCAGCCTCCGTTAGGAATCAAATATAAGTTCTAACTCGTTGAAAATGAAATGAAACATGATAAATAAAATTTCATATCTTTACGTGAGGAGGGTGTTAGAGACACAGTGGACGCCAATTAATGTGATCGCGGTTAAAGTTATCGTTCGCTTTATATTGTCAAAACCCTCTGGTCCCGAACAGATGTATTGAAAAACACTCAAGAATACTCGTTTAGTGTGATCACTGCGTCGTTCAATGTTATCGCTTCTAAAATAGAGAATTGACAGATCCTTCGTTTTTAACCAGCGTTAACGATTGACGTTTGTGGAATTTCTCGCTCCACTTGTAAGGAGACATCTGGGGACTCTTAACAAGTTCCTGGAATCGGATGTCGGCTAGACGATCAGAAACTGCTCCCATGGAGGCTTCTGTGAAATATTAGAAGAAAATCTTCCAATTGTCATTGAACCCTCTGAAGGTATGCTAAAGGAAGACTATGAAGAGTGGATGCCCTTTGGCAAGGACATTCCAGCAGCTGCTACACTATCATGACAGGCTTGGAAAAATTTGGAAAACTGCTTGTGAACAAAACCAAGCAATGTTGTGTAATATTTTGCTTGAATTAGGACACAGTGAACTTGAGAATTCTCTGGAGTAGAAATTTCCAGAATGGCGGCGAATAACGTCAAACCTTCGCTAAGTAGAGGCGGCGCCACCCTTGAACTCTGGAAAGCACCAGGAGAATCAAGACGCCATCCTCTAATCCTCGCGAGTAAAGCGACGTATCCCGTGAACTCTGGAAAGGTCAAGAACAATCAAGAGACACCACCCCCTGACTCATTCAGCAAGGCAAATGACGGAGATTGGACCCCGAGATACATAAAGAGGAGGAGATAAGAAAAAAGGAGGAGCTGAAAAGAGTTTAACAAAAATCGAAGTGGGTTGTTGGGAAAAACCTTAAGTGGCCGATGTCTCTGAATGATGACGATGTTATCGAAATGACGGTGGCTGCCTGGTTAATTATAAGATTTTATTGAGACCATATATGGTGAGTGAAGAAGGCAATTAAGTGACGTGGTTTTATTAGTACCTTTGATTGGAAACTACAAGTGCATAGATTTTAATAAATACTGGACTGGAGATTGAGTGACGCCGCCTGGTGAGTTTGAAATACATTTCATGACATCGAATCTCTAGAGACAATTCCAGGGTGTTGATCAGAGACTGTTTTAACTATTTTAGGTGATCCTAATCTTCTCGGGCTTATTTTATTTAATGCTAAATTTATAATTAAATATCTTTAATGTAATATCTTTCAAATTAATATCGTCTGAGCATTCTGAGTGTTAAATTGATTATATTAATAAAAATAATTATTAGACAAAGGTCGAACCTGGGATTACTAATTATGTTAATTGCATTTAATAAACCTATCTGAATTAAACCTAATGACGTTGATGATTCCGACGGGGGTGTTGAAGGAAACCTTCCAACGAACGCCGAATTGAGGCGAGCACTTGAAATTCCAAAACACGGCACGCTGCATCGTTCAACAAATTTTAAAAAACAATACGAGTACGAAGAATATATAAGTGAACTGTTTAGGAATAACTGTCGACTAACAACAATTAATGAATTTTTTGAATTGTTACTTTTGAAATAAATTATAGACAGTCCTGAGGTAAGTGTCCCATCCCCTTCTCCCTTGATGTGATAAAAATATAGTTGATTTTACCCAATTCGGCTATTGTTATCTAGCGAAGTCCGAAGCGAAGTGGCAGCTACTGTATCTAGTCTAAACCAGCGGGAGTGTTCTCCCCTAAACTTTCTCGTATACTTCCCCAAAAAGGTGCTCTTTCCCCTCCCCCCGCGTGGATAAAAAAATTCGAACCTACAGTAACCCAGAATCCAATGACTATCAGAAGGTTTTTCATTGTAGATTAAAGAGATTGTAAAACATTTAGGTAAAGAATCAAATTCAAAGAGACGCGCACCGAATAAAACGCATCTCACACACTTCCAAATCTTTCCGGCTCAATTACAAAGTGACGTAATCCTCCCGGTCGGCTCAAGGACAGAGTGACGTAATCNTCCCGGTCGGCTCAAGGACAGAGTGACGTAATCCTCCCGGTCGGCTCCAGGACAGAGTGACGCGTACACAGGGATTGCTACCAGTACGCATGCGCATGGAGATAAGAATTCGAAAGTAAACAAGTATGCGATTATACAGACCGACAGACAGTCAACCCGTTGACGGGTTTGGCCCAAAATTTTATACGGACCTACATTCCTGGTGATAAAACTGTGTACCAAATTTTATCTATATACCTATTCAAGTTTGTGAGTTATCGTGTTCACATTAAGACGGACATACAGACATACAGACTTCCCATGGACGGATTTTGTCCAGATTTGATAGAAGCCTGCAAATTATGCGCAAAGATCACATAGCAAATTTCATCCCCGGAGCTCTAATAGTTTTCGAGTTATCGTGTTCACAGACAGACATAATTCCGAAATTGTGTTTTTCGGGCTCGGGGAGGTCTAAAACGTGGAGATCTGTCAAAATCTCGAGTTCGAATTTTTTGACGATTACAATACTTTCTCTTTGTATACTTCGTATACGAGAAAGTAAAAACATATAACAGGGTTATTTAAAATTGAAAGCCCAAAATTCTACTATGCTTTATGCTACGTTTGTAACATTTTCATGTTGTTGGTTTTTAAGTGAGCTATTATAAACTGATTGATATCAATAGAGGCAATTCATATCATTGTACGGGTGCACGAGAAACGAAGCTACGCATGTCATTCGATATATAACTACACGTTGCACCATATGACACACTGCGCACGCGCCTGTCATTAACATCTTACACTGTGTTGTGAAGCTGTTCTTCACTTTCTCGTATACGAAGCATACAAAGAGAAAGTATTGTAATCGTCAAAAAATTCGAACTCGAGATTTTAACGAATCTCCACGTTTTAGACCTCCCTGAGTCCGAAAAACACAATTTTGGAATTATGTGTATCTGTGAACACGATAACTCGAAAACTATTAGAGATACGGGAATTAAATTTGGCTTGTGATCTTGACACATCATTTGTAGGTTTCTTTCAAATTTTGGACAAAATCCGTCCACGTGAAGTCTGTCTGTCCGTATGTCCGCGTTCATGTGAATACTATAACTCAAAAACTTGAATAGCTAGATGGATAAAGTTTGGTACACAGTTTCATCATCTGGAATGTAGGTCCGTATTAAAATGTGGGACAAATCCGTCTAATGGTTGACTGTCTGTCTGTCTGCATAATCGCATACTTCTAAACATTATACTCTTAAACCCTTCGGCTTTGATAAATAAAAATTGGTATGAGGCTTGCTAACAATAATTGTAGATCTGTGCCCAATTTTTGCTTCAATCGGTCGAAAAGAAGGTGTACAAAACGCCTATTTGTCTTTTCTCATCACACAATGACGCGAATTGCGTAATTGCGCGATTCACTTGCGCTAATCCTTTCCGCTTCTACCCACGCCTCTCGCCTCCAAGCTTCCGATTCCCAAACTTTTTTCTCCACTGCCTTAGAGACGCTTGTTCGTTTTGCTGCCTTTTAGCTTATTTTTTCTCCACGTTGTTAGGAGTATACGAGAAAGTTTAGGGGAGATCACTCCCGCTGGTTTTAATTTTTCGTCAAGATTTTTGTGCAGAATAAAATCTATCTATCGTTGTTCGTCTTTTGGCTCTTGTAATTGAAAGAGAAAAATTATTTTTGTAGGAAAATGTTTTTCAATTTTCCGCTTAAAAGCTTCCCCTAGAAATCAAGATGGCTGTCTTTAACATCACATTGTGATCTGCGTTCTTTTAGGTATAGGGTTTCCAATACACTGCTATACATATATTTTAGGGTTCCAATACATTATTGTACGTATTTATTAACTAACTTATACAAAATAATCTAATAAACAATTTCGGTGAAACTAACAAAATATATTATTAATTCAAAAAAATATATCATTGCAATTTAGATTAGCATAACTCTACTAATGTTAATAAACACGAATAATTCTAACTTAAACAGAAAACGAAAGTGTAAAAGTAAGAATGAATAGAAGCGTGAATGACAGACGAATGGCAGAATGGGTGAAACATCCCTTGTGGCTAACAAATTCCTTACTTTACAGATTAATAAGTTTACCTTTCAGGTAACCTCCAATTCGTGTCTGAATCACTTTCTAGTAAGCGCTGAAATTAATGAAGTCATGAGGTATCGAAGATTGAGGACCGTCGAGTCCGTGCGCTCTGTTGAAATATCCACCACTGGCGCAAGAAAACAATTTTAAATAACTTAAACAACGTTCAAGAACTAATAAGAAAACCAAAAGGCTTAATTAAAATTCTAGTTAGGAACTAGATTTATAATAAAATTGGAAAATGTAAAGCCTCTCCCCTCCCCCCTCCCCCCATTCCCGCCTTCCAGGACCCTTTGCATTTAAAAAACTTTTATATAAATAATTATTAAATAAATTTTTTAAAATAAATAATTATCTCGGACAACAAAAGAACTATTCCTAACGTTACGAGCAGTAAATCCACAATGCGCAGTGGATTCCTAAATTAAATTGGCGCGCCACACTTTACGTATATCCTAATGAGCATGAATTTGTTCCATTTACATGAATGAGTGTCACACTATATTCAAATAATAATGCTAAAAATTTCAAAAATACCTCAAAGTTAAAAAATGGACACTAACAACATTTTTTTTTGGTTAGTGCGGCAACGATGTTTAATTTACGGAACTTTAGAAATTAATAATTATGCCCCCGCATCAGAATCGGAAATTCAAAAGGGAAAAAAATGGCTGCAGGCTGCCTTTTCAAACAGCCGCAGATGTTAAAGGCGTAGGACTACTTTACTCGCGTGACTCTTTTGTTTCTCGAAGTTTGTCGTAAGTTTTTAAGTATAAGTAAGTTTTTTTATAACTTCTGCTGTTACCCTTTATCTCCAAAATAAGACATTAGTTACGTTTTTAACGTATGTAGTTACCAAGATATAGAGGATCGCGTCACCAATTCATGCGTGCTTTTGCCCAACTTTGCGACAAAATAGTCGCTGAACTACAATTCCGATTTTCATTTTTTTTGTAACTTCTGTTGTTACCCTTTATCTCTAAAATAAGATATTAGTCATGTTTTCAACATATGTAGTTACCGACATATAGAAGATCTCGCATACCAAGTCTTGCGGCGTTTTGGCGTGTGAATCAAATTCCTTCCTGAGACCCCAATGGGAGGAACTTAGTCCTACATTAAAATATTTTTGGCCGAATTTTAGATGAGAGGATTGCGTTAAATTTTTTTATACATTATTTAGAATTTAACGAGATTATAGTTGTTCGATATACGTATTTTTGACGACTGAATTGAAGTAATTTCTTTCGGTAGAGTTCTCGGATAAAGAGGCGTTTTGTTGGTCGTAGTTTTTTCGCGATCGAAACAATTTACCTCCTTTCACTATTTTACAGTCTTGTTAGTATTCAATCACATTATTTTGTTGGATTTGGGCTTCATTTAAAGCTACCCCATTTAAAGCTACCCGAGAGCTACTTTGTGACGGATCTCGTGGTTTTAAGCACTCATGAGATGAAGACAGCGATTTTTGAAGTGGCACTATGCACTCCAAGCTTCCATACCACACCGACATTTAAGACGTTCGACTTAAAAAGACAGATTCAGCAGGTACAAGGACAACAAAAACGCCGTATCTCAGGTGGAAATGGAACTAGAACATGTCTAGTTGGCGATTTGGTAAGTCTTAATTTTTCCACATTACAGAATTTTTTTCACCGTGGAATTATGGCTTTATGATAGTCAATTTTTATGAACTTTAAAGCAACTACTCTTAAAACGTGGCTCCCGACCTCAGTTGGGATCCCTTACGCGAGTTCTGGAGTAATGAAAACAATGATAAACTAAGGTGTGTTTTTTTTTTTTCAAATTATCCAATACAAGTAAACAAAATAATTTGGATTATCATCCTTATGCTGTAAAAAAAACAACATTTATTTAAATTTTTTAACAAATAAATATGTTTTAATCAATTTTTTGTCAATTTTCTGAGGTCTTCTTGCAGGTACAATTGTGGTCATTTTAAAAAAGTGCTGTTTCATGCATTGACGAAGTGAGAGAATTCTTCATAAATGAAATAAATATATTTATATTTAAAAAAAAACCTTTTTAACAATAAACGCTTTCATCGGTGTACTAAAAAATACAACATAATTTTTTGTCAAAAACCTTGAGGTCAAAGCAAAAATCAGAAAAGCATGAGGCGCAGATATAAGTGCTCCGAGTAAATTGGAATTGTAATCACATTCATAATATGTGGTACTTACGTATTAACGCCACCGAGGCTACAGATTGGCGGTAACGCGCTAATAAAGAGCAATCTTGTTTACAAAAACCACCAAATTGGCGTTAATACGCAAGTACAAAAACCGCCAAATTGGCGGCACTTAAAAACCGCCAAATCTGTAGCTGCGGTGGCGTTGGCGGCACTTAAAAACCGCCAAATTGGCGTTAATACGTAAGTACAAAAACCGCCAAATTGGCGTTAATACATAAGTACAAAAACCGCTAAATTTGGCGGCACTTAAAAACCGCTAAATTTGGCGGCACTTAAAAACCGCCAAATCTGTAGCTTCGGTGGCGTTAATACGTAAGTACCTAATATGTGTACAGCATACTCTCTATTATCCGTGCGCGGATTATCCGGTTTGCGGATTACCCGTGCTCATTCCGGACTCACCAAGAAAATGTAAAAAGGAATATTTTCACGCTTATCATGCATGTAAAATCTATATTGACGTTCGATCGAGAGACTCAGTCCGTGAAACTAGTGAGCCGTGACGGCGGAGGCTAAAGAATATATTTTTTCTTTCTTCCTCTTCGTGCAATCTCTACCGGTCCAACCCCTAATTTTCCGAGAAATGAATCATCCACTTCCTGCTAGCTCATTCTCCTACGAACACGCTTCTCCCCGAGAAGTCATTCTTTAACTTCTTCGTCTTCTTCCCCTTTCGCACGTGTTCCTTTAGTTTTTGCGTCTTGTTTATCGCTAGTTAGTGGCGTGAAATTTTTTACTGATAAAAATGAGTGTTGTGAAACGAAAACAAAACGTTTTAAATGTTAAATAAAAATTAGAAATCCTTCAAAAACTTGATAATGGAGAATCAGCTAGAAACTATGCAGAAGATGTACTAAATGAGGGAAATACAATTTCTCATTCTGCTGTTCTACTATCTGTGAAAATTTGTTATATTATATGGGACAAAGATGATTTGATTATGGTGACATTAACGCTGTTTTTTAAACTATGTGTCGATATACGACAAGAGATGAACAAACAGCAGAAGCAAAGACGCATTGCAGATTTTTTAAAGCAGTAAATGTTAAAAGGAAAATTCCTAGTTTGATGTTATACAGCTTGAAAATGTAAGTAATTTTTATATCTTTGTACTGATGTTGATTTTTTCTTTAATAAAAAGAAGTTTTCGGATTATCCGAATTTTTCTATTGTCCGTGCGAACCTTCCCAGTGATTAACCCGGATAATCGGGAGTGCACTGTATTTTACCTTTTATAAGTTTTTATTCAACTTGAGTGTGTGTCCTCAATCCTTGAGATCGATTTCTTACCCACTACCAATCGAGCTACAGCTTTGAAATTTAGAGCAGTGGTGGGTTTCCGGCGACAATACAATATTATGCAAAAAAAATTGTAATCTATACCTATTTTAAACCTAACGAAATGATATTAAAATTTTAGCCCTATATTTGAATGATGAAGTTTGGAAGGTGGTAACCTCACGTTACGAAGGGTTGTAACAACACCGCGAAGCTAACGGAGAATACGCTAAACTTCCGGCGCTGCACTGATGAATGACGTAATAGCTTGTGTTTCTACGCTTCTTGGGTTTACTTTCTATTAGAATTCGCCGACAACCAGATTTTACTTTTTCTATTATGAACGTTTAGGAAATTTCTTCATAATGGCTTAATTTCCTTCTTGTATTGGCTTCCGCCTTTTGTTTTGACCTCTAGATTTTTGACAAAAAAAAAATGAATTTCTATTTTTTAGTGCTCTATCAAAGGCGTGTTTTTTAAAAGGAGTTTCATATTTATTATTTTCTAGTTTTTAATCTAATTAATAATTCAGTGTTATAATTATTACGAAGTCTTGCAATCGAACAACTGATTAGTCGTCGAACAATTCCAAAAGCTGTTTATTATTGAACGCAAAGCCTCAATGTCGTATTATATAGCAGTTAGGAATCTGACCTTTTTTTTTAAGTTGTAGTGATAAATAAATTCTTGGAAGTATATAAAAATGACAAGATTAATATATTCAAGAATACGTAAGTTTTCAGGAGACATAAAATATCCAGTTTTCATAGTGATAATTTCTGTCGTTATGATAATGATGCAGTAAACAAGAGCTCTTTTATATTGCTAACGTTATTTGCAAGTACTGTACCTATAGATAAAAAGTTATTTGCACTGATGCTTCGTTCGGTTACGTATTGCTAAACGTCCCATATTTCTGTCAGGATTAGAGTGAAAAAATTCAAAATGAATTTTTCTCAAAGCGGTGTTTTTTTACCTCAAAGGCACGGAATGTTTCTCAAGCTTGCCTGGAGGTCCCAGGAATTAAACTGCGCCCCAAAGGTCAAAGTTTTTTTAACTACTGAGCTGCTTCACAAAATGTGAATCAAATTTTACCGACAATTTCTAAGGACACCCACAACTGTTTTTTAAGTAAAAGAGGAAAATATCTGGGGCCATGTGTTTTTCTTAAGCTTTGCAAGGTGGGAGGCGAGCTAGGCTTGAAAGGCAGGGAATTCTATTCTGCTGGGTTCATTACTCTGTTTTTTGAAGCCTATCTTTTCTGAACTTTTACTTAAACCAGAAATAAATTTTTTTAATTAATATTTTTTTTTTTTTTTTTTTGAATATTAAAAAAGAATAAGATAAATGATTTTGGTTGAATAAAATGAAAACCAAATTTATAGAGGAGAATTAACAATAAAAAATATATATATGAAATGAATTAATTTATATAATAACATGGCTGCATATCAGACTTCTAGAATTAACAATTTAGTTTATAAATAAAAATATTTCAAGTGCCACTTTACATAATTTAATCAAACTTTACGATAAACGGCACACTCCTTTTTTAGCATTTAACAATTAAATATTCAGGTGACATTCGGTAACTCACTTAAACTTTACAACTTAAATTCAACAATTAATTGTCCTAATTGACTTTTAGTGATTTAATTAACTTTACAACACGACACCTCTCATCGGAAACAGCATCGTTCAGCGTAGATACTAATCTTTCGAACGCCACAGAACTTCCGACTAAAGATCAATATTTTTGGCTACGAAAAACAGACACCGTTTGAAAACAAATTTTTTTATTAGTATCACTGCAGGTAATCAATTCATTGACCAATATTTATCTGTTCATAAAGACTCTTTCATTAATCCGCCAACCAATAGACGTCTCGAGGAAGCGGTTGTCGGTGATTGGTCTAAGATGATGAAATTCTAAACTTTATAACTTGGTGAATCTTAGTCTAGTCGAACCTAAAATCGAGCCTATCTTCCGACCCGTTTTTCCCCCCCGTTTTTGGATTTTAAAAAAATAACCGGTTTAAACCGGGGCAAATAAATAAATAAATAACCGAGAGAAACCTGTTAACGGAAACAAACAAACCAAAAAAAAAAAAAAACGGTTTTCGGTTTAAACTGGTCGGTTTTTCCCATCCCTACGGCAAAGTGCTTCGTTGCTGAACACACAGGTTCTTTCCAGACCAACAAAAAAGTTTTTCCTCCTCATAACTTCCACTGATGATTTTAATTTTGGCTAATCAATTTTAAGTTATGTCCGTAAAACTCAATATTTTATTTGAATTTGCAAATTTTTCCAAAAACTAATTTATTATCAGACATATTTAAAATGGACCTATTCTTACTTTCTCCCCCCACAATAATGGAAGCTTTCTAAATTAAAAAGTACAAATGTTTATTTCGAGGACTTTTAAATTACTCTAATGGAAGAAAAACTAAACTAAACAGAATATAGATTATCTAAAAATAACTTTTTATCCAATTCAGGCCTGCAAATAACTTTTATCCATAGGTGGTACC
>BGPR01017197.1:5456-33051 GCA_013235015.1 Araneus ventricosus
GACTTGGCTCGCGTTTGTTTCACTTGGCGACATTTGCGCCCGGCTAATGGAAAAGTACCGGAAATCCATACTACACAAACGTGAGGATGCTTCATTTTGACGATGGATTTAACAAAAAGTAGACTCACGTACCCGCCAGATATTCCATGGAATATGATCTCGAACTCTCAATTCCCGTACCTCAAAACTACCACGTCACAGCGTCTATGTCTACTCTCTTGCTACTATGTCACATCGTCCCTATATTGAAGAGTTTTCTGATTTGTTTATTTTGGTTTCACAGAACTTCTGTGGTGAGGGTTCACGTCAGTTTTCCAGTAACCCTCCAAGTTAAGCGATTGCCAAATCCAATTGGATCCCATATCAAGCGCCAAGTTCGAATCAGTTCTTTCTTGAGTACATAAAGTGCCAAAAAGAGCGATAAAGAATAATTATGGCAACCTTTCCACAAAATTAGGCTCCTATTTTAAGTAAATTGAGAACTCCAATAATAGGAACATGAAATCTAATATTTCCAAAGTATCCTTAAGTCATAACATTAGAAAACTCCACTTCAAACATTAATTAATATCTTAAAACAGAGTGTAGAAATTTTGAAGATTCCCATTGACTTAACATTATCACCGGAAGTTGATGGGTAAGGCGGATGATGACGGAGTATTTTGAGATGTATGCTCGCCTCTTGGCTGCTTTATCTCAAGTTATCCTTGGGGGCTACCAGAATAGACCCCTTAGTTCAAATTTTGATATCACAAACTTTAGAAAAGTTGAAAAAGTCGATGGAAATTAAGAAAAAAATTATCTGAATCAAATATCAACTTGAATACGGCAAAAAAAATTTTAACTCGCAAAAATCTTCTTTTTTGAATGTTCTGAGAAATCAAAAATCCATGCAAAAAGGTAAGGCGGAAGTACTACTTTATCGCAAATAAGCAAAACAGAAAACTCGTCCATAACCGTAGAACTACGAGATATTCTCTTGCTATGACTTGAAATAGCATATGCAAGAGCAATTACTTTTAATTTATTTTTGAATTGTTATTCATGAGATTGACATCCAAACTACATGAAGGCATTTTGGGGAGGGATCTCGTAATTTTGAACTGTGGTCAGTTGATGAAGAATGCATCTGACCGCGCACCGAACCCGGAATTATGCGATCCCAACATTGAGAATTCATCACTAGGACACCGCGGGTCCGTGTCGACGTTTGATTCTCAACAAAAGATTTATGAACTTACTCACCATCCATGGTTAAAAAATGCTCAGCAGTTAAATTATGGTTCTGCCATGATAATGCGAAAGCTGACCGAAATGCGTCGCCAAATGTATAACCTAGCGGGTTGCTATTTTGGCATGGTATCTCAATTTCTCAGTTGTTGGCGATTTTTAAAATTACTCTCAACCTTCGAGCCAAACGAGTTTCTCGCTAGTTGGGGTATACATCCAGCCGATCATTTCTGTCAGCATTCGCTTTTTCTTGTAAATTCCCGTTTAACCGCTGATCACGGTTCAACCATGGGTGGTGAATAAGGCAGTTAATGTATACAAAACACACCTACATCATGGATCTTTAGTAGAATCGAGTCTCATTCGATTCCTAAATCGAGATCTTGCGACAAAGGCCCCGTGACCTCATGAAGGTTAGTTGGTTGTGTGAGGTTTATGGCCTTATTCGCCATCCATGGTTAAACCTGATCAGCGGTTAAACGGGAATTTACACGAACAAGCGAATGCTGACAGAAATTATCGGCTGGATGTAAACCCTAAAAGGCGACTTGGCGAGAAACTCGTTTGGCTCGAAGGCTGAGTGGTAATTTTAAAAATCGCCTACAACCGAGAAATTGAGATACCCTGATAAAATAGCAACCCGCTAGGTTATACATTTGGCGACGCATTTCGGTCAGCTTTCGCATTAGCATGACAGAACCATCATTTAACAGCTGATCATGGTTTAACCATGGATGGTGAATAAGGCCGTTAATGGTGCAAGAGCCATTCTTGGCGAAATTGCGCCGACCTTATGAAGGTACTGAGGGTATTAAGTACTGTCAGTCCGCTACAAGAACTGTGGCCGCCAAAATGTCTAGTTTACGGCAGTAGCTATGGCAAGTGGTTATGCTAGGGAAGATCCATTTCAAATAGGAGGAATCCGACGGATGCCGGAGTTTTATTTTATTCTTGGCTCCAGTTTGAGGTGGTAAAAAGAGTAATTGATCATTCGTCTTCTCTGTTACCATACATAGCCCATTTGGCGCTAAATGTCCCAATGTAGCACATTTGAAAGAACTTCTACCTACTATAAATGGATTCTTCCTACGATAACCTGTTTCTATAGCGACCGCCGTGAACTAGACTTTTTGGCGGTCACAGTTCTTGTGGTGGATAGACAATAGTTAGAATTGCATATTTACGGATCCTTCATAGTAGGGAATGAAGTCACTTTTAATTGGTTCTCAGTGTCACGTGACTTGGCTTGCTTCTTGATGATGTCATAGTACGCGATTAGGCGAGATTTTAATTATTATTTTGTCGTTTTCTATCGCTTCGTGAAGAAATCATCATTAACTTCTAATCATGATTGTTTGGATGTTTCTAAAGATAATGATGAATACATCTTTAGAATAAAAAAATAAAGGACGAACCTTTAGCATTGTTAAGTACACTTAAATTTCACGACGCCATTTAGAAGCAAGCCAAGTCACGTGACCCTGAGAGCCAATGAGAAGCGACCTTATTCTCTACTATATAGGATCCGCAAATATGCATTAGAATTCGTGCTGTATAAAAATTCGAACCCTTTTCTTAATCTGCGATTTTTTGTAGGATCCAATTAGATGACCTCCCTCTGTTTTGCGGGTCTATTCTCGTACCCCGGTTGGGTTGGGAGCGTTTCGCCTTTCGACCGCGGGACGTTAATAGCTTTTTCTCGACCGAATGATGGAGTCTGATTCTCGTACCTCGGTCGTTTCGAACATCGCGCTTTACGCTAGGAAGTGACGTATTTCTGCTGCGCGCAGCAAATCTAGCGATCGTCTGCGATATTTTTGTTTATGGTTTCAGATTCAGTTCGAATTTTGAATCGTCAAAGGAACTATGGAGAAGAGTACATTTGCTGCCCAATTCGAAATTATGTTGGATTATTTCGAAAAATATCCACAAATTTTAAGTGGGGAAGTTGTTCGCATCTTTTTAAAAGACACAAAGGGTAAGAGGTGGGAAGATCTGCTCTTATAAGATGCGTTATAATGCATCTTTCTTGCTGTCATAAGTCCATTGTTAAGGGGGGTTAAACCATTTATCTTTTACAAAATATACATTTATAATAATATTATACATTTATAGAACATAAATTTCAGTCTTTTTTTCAATATATTGATGTAATTTTACCAGTTTTCTAGAGAGAGGAAAAGTAATAAACTTTTTCCCATGCCAATTATTTTAACATGAATAAATATTATAAATTAATATTACAAACCATTTGTTTATTTTTCCAATTACATAAGAAAATAAAACATGAAAAAAAGTTATTAAATTCAGCAAGTTTTCACAACATTAAAAAAATTACATCTTTATCAAGGAACAAGAAAAATTCTTTTATTGTCAGATTTTGCAATTACTTTGTAAATATTTGACAAATTTCTTTGAATTAAAACCCAAATAAAAAAATTGTAATGATATATACGGAATGCGGAAAGGCATTCCACACTCAATGTTAAAAAAATGTTAAAATGTTAACCTAATTTAATTTAATTTAATAAGAAAATATTAAGTAATTAAATCTTTAAATGTAATTGATCTTAGCTAATTATCAAATATCATTATTGACTATCTTGATGGAGTAGTAAAAGATTTAAGTACTTTTAAAGATTTGATTACTTTCGATTGTCGTACTAAATTATTAGATTAAATTATTTAAATTCGATAAAAGATTTAACTACTTTTAAAAAAATCTAAAATAATTGATAAATTCTTCTTCAGATTGGTCAAATGGATTACATTTATCCCGATAAACCCTTTCAAAACACAATTAACGTCTCAGCGAATAGCGTTTACGCCAGGTACAGAGCTGGCGAGAGATCGGAATCCTTTTTTCGACCGAGCGAGATCCCAACCGGTTGGGAAAACGGGTTCGAGAATCGCACTTGTCGTTAACGAGCGGAAAAAGTGACGTCTCCCAACCCAACCGGGGTACCAGAATACACTCGTTAATCCACGACACGACGTCGGATTTAACGTGCACTAAGCCCGTATACATAGTGGATATTAAGTAGAATCCGGTTTCGAACCTAGTATCCTCCGGCTCCTAAGCCGAAACCTTACCACTAGGCCTCTGCGGCTCTCTTTATTTATGAAGAATTGCATGATTTACTTTGAGTAAAATCCCAAAAATGAGATGGCAACAAATAAACGTTTATAGTATTTTCAAATTCAAATCAAGGTTTACAACATTCAGTTTTGCCTCCACGTCTGTCATATGCAAAGAAAAATTGATGTCGATAGTAGTTTTGGTGAGTTAAGAAAATTAGTGATATATACTTTACTTATACGTAGATGAATAAATACTTTTCATAATATATCTATTTTGGTTTTAGCAGTCATTAGTGTGAGCATTTTACAAACCGATATCTATTTTTTAAGTTTATGTGCAAACTTATTTATGAAATTAAAGCAAAAACGATTGTGTCCTTTTTGACTTGGTTAACCTTAAAAATTCTTGTTATTTTAAAAATTTCGTAATTTTGTGTTTTGATTGTAGAATTTTTTATAGTCTTTCATTAACTCTTTTTTAGAACTTCTAAATGTATTAATGTACACTCGCTTCCAAAAGTTAAGCACAATTCTTAAGATGAATACTACGGTTCGCAATCAGTTACGGAGAATCATGGGACATACTATCGTCGTAACTCACATTTTACAGTGAAGATTCGGTCACGAGGGCAATTAGGGTGGCCACTAGAAAGGTATGAAGGTGAAAATAGAGTTTGACCCATCTTGTTTCACAGAGAGCTGATAACGAGATGCAACTTTTATCAATGGTTATGTTTGACGTGCATAATATTTACATGCATTTTCGTAAACACAGCACAAATATTCGGGAAGATATAAAGGTTTTCTTAAAAAATCCCAAATTTCTCCGCATGTCTTTTGCTTATAATGTGTAGTTTTCCACCAAATTGTGCGAAACTTACAGAATTGTTGGCAATATGTAAAAGAAGCACTGTATTAAAATTTGAATAAAAACATTTCAATATTACAGGAAATATAAGCATTTGTAGTAAATAATTTTCTGCTGCGCATGTGCTAAACGCAGCGTAATTTTTCTTTCATATCTTTAGAGCCAGGGATATAGGGCAACTTATATAAAAATTCCAGTTAAATACCATTAGTATTCATAAAGATATCGGCGTGGCAACTAGAGGAATTTCGGTACATTCTAAGAGAAGCTGAAAAAACCTTCATTTTGTTTCCCTTGGAGAATAAAAGCAATTCAGCTCTTGCAATGCCTATATCTTTCTGAATACTAATGGTATTGAACTTGGAATTTTTATATAAGTTGCCCTATATATCTGGCTCTGAAGATGTGAAAAAAATGACATTTCGCACATGCGCAGTAAAAAATTTACTACAAATGCTTATATTTCCTGTAATATTGAAATGTTTTCATTCAAACTTTAATAAATGCTTCTGTTACATATTGCCAAGAATTCTGTAAGTTTCGCACAATTTGGTGGAAAACTCTGCATGTTATAAGCAAAAAACATACGGGAACTTTGGGATTTTTTAAGAAAACCTTTATATCTTTCCGAATATTTGTGCTGCGTTTACGAAAATGCATGTAAATATTATGCACATGAAACACAACCATTGATAAAAGTTGCATCTCGTTATCAGCTCTCTATGAAACGAGATGGGTCAAACTCTATTTTCGCCTTCATCCCTTTCTGGTGGCCACCCCCCTCGTGACCGAATCTTCACTGTAAAATGTGAGTTACGACGGTAGTATGTCCCACGATTCTCCGCAACTGATTGCGAACCATAGTATCCATATTAAATCCAAATTTTTCCCATCTTAAGAATTGTGCTAAACTTTTGTAAGAGTGTGTTTTAGAAAATGATTCAGGCTAGCTACTAATGATTTACTGCTTTTTCGTAGAGCAAGATTTAACCCTTTGCATTCGGAAAAGTAATTAGATGCATAATTATTCACTGATTTACAAGAGCTCATATTATTGCTTTGGAAAGTAAAAAAATGTCTGTGTAATTTCATTTTTCCTGAAAAATTATTCTACAAATTTGTAGGCATTTTCTTAACCATTTAAATAAAGAAACGTCAAATGCACCATCTAGAATGGCGACTGAGAATCGCCTCTCGAGTGCAAAGAGCTAACAAATTGTTATCTAACATATAGAACCTCTATAAGAACAGTAAGCATCTAGTACCAATTCAGAGGAGAAAAATAAAAAAAATTAGCTAATATTCGACTCAAATGTATTCTTTATCCAATTTCAAGGAAACTCTTGATACTTCAGATGTAAAATTTGCATTTGTTGTATTAACTGATGTTTTGCACTGTTTAGATGTTTTTTAAAATAGAAAATCCCCCTGAACGCACTGCTTTTGCAATCCAATCTTAAAGATGTCTTAGAATGTCATTTCAGTACAGTATTGCGAAGGAGAAGCTATAGTTGGATGTTTTCAGGACACTGCATATATTATCATCCATGTATAAACTTCATTGGCATTCCCCAGAAATGCAAAAACAGAAAAAAATAAAATCTTCTTTATTTCTTTTTCTTCGTGCAAATCTCCATCTTTTCTTTCCGATTTAGATATATTATCAGATCTAATGTATTTTCGAAAAAGTTTCCAGCTAGATTCTAATGATTTACTGCTTTTTCGGTGCACAAGACTCAACAGAATGTTATCTAACATATAAAGCTTCCATAAGGACAGTACTCGTCTAGTATCAATTCAGAAAAGCAAAATAATTGGTTAATGTTCGGCTCAAACATATACTTTTTCCAATTTCATGAAATTCTTGATACTTCTGATGTAAAAAGGCATTTGTTGTCTGAACGCACTGCTCTCTCAATCCAATCTTAACGATGCCTTAGAACAGGTCAATTCAGTACACTATTGTAAAGTAGAATCTATAGTTTAATGTTTTCAGGACATTGCATGTATTATCATCTACTGATCATTGCATATTATCATACTATCTAACTTCATTGGCATTCCCCAGAAATGCGAAAACAGAAAAAAAGTTGATCTCCTTTATTTCTTTTTCGTCGTGCAATTTTTTTCTTTCCGATTTAGATATATTATCAGATCTAATGTATTTTCGAAAAAGTTTCTAGCTAGATTCTAATAATTTACTGCTTTTTCGTTGAGGAAGACTCGTCAGAATGTTATCTAACATATAAAGCTTGCCACAAGGACAGTAAGCTTCTAGTACCAATTCAGAGAAGCAAAGTAAAAATAATTGGCTAATATTCGACTCAAATGTATTCTTGATACTTCTAATGTAAAAGGAATTTGCATCCATTGTATTAACTGTTGTTTTTACACTGTTTAGATGTTTTTTTATATGTTTAGATGTTTTTTTAAATAATTGCATTCAGGAAGTACTGCTTTTGGAATCCAATATTAACAGTGCCTTCTAATATATAAATTCAGTACAGTATTGCAAAGCGGAATCTATAGTTTGATGTTTTCAGGACATTGTATAGATCCATGTGTGAACTTCATTGGCATTCCCCAAAAATGTAAACAGAAAAACACACTAAAATCTTCTTTATTTCTTCGTCGTGTAATCTCCGTCGTTTCTTTCAGGTTCAGATCTTCTGAAATCGTATAAGCAATTCGGACCTAGATTGTGAAGAATTAAAATGGCTGAAGGCAAAGAACAGGAGACATTAGTTTACTGTCTCGGTCAAATTGGCGGTGAACATAATCCTGTGATCACCTCAGGATCGGGATTTCACTCAAAGTACGAGTATACCACGAAAGGTTATGCTCGCTATATTCGAGAAGCCAACAATATGATCAAATTTATGAACCTCATTATAAATTACTTTCTTGAAAGTGTAAAGTCTGAATTTGAAGAAGATCCTCTCGCTTTCATAGATTCGGAAAGCGAAGAAGAATCGTTGGCCTCTATCCAGAAAATGAAGAAACAATGGAGTAAGTATTTAGCCGGGTTAATCTGGAGTCTATGGTGCCCACTTCGTTTCTCTTAGGATCGCCAACTCTTTGCCGCCAAGAGTAGAGACGAGAGAACATTTGTTTTGGTTGCGCAATGACGTTTTTAACGAGTAACATGTGCGCATGCTCGGAATTTAATCTTTTCATCGGTGTTTTGCACATTCTTTGTTTCCATTGGACTGTTTTGTTCATCTCTTCGATGTGATTGGCCGATTCATTCGAATTTCACTAAAACTGCGTTTGGAATTCTTCGGATTGAATATCGGTTCAGTATTGAGTATGTTGCTGTGTGTTTCGTTTCTCAATGAATAAGCGAAACTACGAGTATTCCGCTATGCTGAAAACGAAGTCATTGATGTTTTTTAAAGTTAAAAAAAAATCGTCCGGTACACACTTGAAGTGCTGCAGGCATTGAGAGCTCAATATCTCGTTCTCAGGTGACGCATGCGCAAGAAATCAATAAAAAGCGCACTGCACATCCAAAACATTATTCGACGACGACAAATGAAATTCCGCCAAGAAAAATTGGCGAGAAACAAGTGGGCACCGTAAACTCCAGGTTTACCTTTAGCCGATCACTTCTCTTCCACAAAACTTAGTTATTTTTATTCAGTGTCAAAGAAGATGCAACTTTGCAAATATTTAAGTAGATGTTACATTAGATCGATAATCATCGTAAGATTTTAGTTTACTTATATATACTTCAACTAAAAATATGTATTTAATTTTTTAAACTAAGAAATGTAATCAAATGAAAAATATGACATCATTCCACGTAAAGATATGATTTATATTTTTTACCACACTGAAATGTTTAAAATATTGTTAATTATATTAGAAAGAATACAACATACCATATCTAAGTTTAGAGAATAAAGTACTGAAAAAATAGTTCTAGTTTTGCTGGAAAAATTCCGCTTAGAACAGCGCAAACGAATGCAAGAAAATCGATGAATATATTAGTTAAATATATTAATAACTAGCAGATTTCCCGGTGTTGCCAGGTTTTATATAGGTCAAAATCGTTTGGGAAAAAAGGTTATACCGAAATAGACAAACAATATTTTATAAATTACATAATGTATATTAATATTGCTTTTTTGCTGAAATATTTCTCGAATTATTTTTATGAAATAATTCATAAATTAATAGTACAAAAAGTTTCTTTCATTTAACATAAATAATAATATAGAGTACAGCAAATACCTCGTTACAATACTTTGGGGACCAAATAAAGATATTATTATACAGGGATATATTGTTATATCGAGGGGTGATATAATTACGATATAAAAAACTTAAATTTTAGTTGTTTTAATGTGGTCACTATACAACAGTTACAATTAATAAAATTAAACAGATTATTAAAAAAATTTGAATTAAAGATTAATTAAACCCTTTGTATTATACAGAATGGCCCATATGCAGCATATTCTAATAAATACAAAAAAAAAACAATAGAAAATTACAAATGTTAAAACAATAAATTTTAAAAAACAATAGAAAATTTTAAAATGTTAAAAAAACATTAAAAAAAGAAAAAACTAGAAAAATATGAAACGGAAGAAGTAATCAATGATAACAATACACCTGTTTGCGCGCCAAACGCAGCAGCATCCAGTGTTTGCACCATACATTTTACTACAACTAACCAACCCCATCACTAAAGAATTCCACTCTCCTCCATTTTTTCCATTTTGATTATTTCTTTTGTTTTCTAGTTTTTTCTTTTATGTGTTTTGGCTGTTTTATTATTTGGGGAATATTTGTTGGTTAATTCTTTAGAGATGGGATGGTTGCAGTAAAATGTATGATGCAAACACTGGATGCTGTTCGTTTTGGCGCGCAAACAGGTGTGTTGTTTTCATCACTGATTACTTCTTCTGTTTCATATTTTTCTAGTTTTTTCTTTTTTTAATTTTCTAAATTTTCTATTGTTTTTTAACATTTATTGTTTTAATATTTGTAATTTTCTATTGTTTGTCACTATAAAACAGTATAATAGTGTTTTGCGAAAAAAGCATCACCAGAGTGTTAATGGTTATTAAAGCATACAAAAATGTGGAAGGAGTCGAAATACCGCATTATAGATGTCTTCCAGAGCGTATTTTTTAAAATCTTTCATTTTACTTTGCCGCCATTCATTTGTATCATTAATTGAAGCAGATTTGTTTTTTCCGTGAATTTCTTGAAATGTTACCATGGCGACCACAAAAACGCACGAGCCAACCGTTGCTGGCCTTAAAACTCTAGAACAACTTCGATATACGGCATCACTGGCGATATTTTGTTTAGTAGGTTTTGTAGGAAGGTAGGTTTGAGACGTGTGCTTGCTATAAAGCCGCTTGGTCTCGAATTGAAGAAAAAAAATTGAGAACCAAGTCTCGAATTGAGGACTACACATTAGGGTGGGCCGAAAAACACTTTTCGAAATCGCTATTCTAATAGTGCGGAAAGGGCTCTCTATGGGTTAAATAAACACGGTGTAAAATATTTTTTTGATTGGATAATATCTTCTGCCCCCGCATCGCACTTGGATTTTGGAAATTTGGTAAAAATTGGCAATTTTTACTCGGAGTAGGAAATATAATTATTTTTCAATATTGCTATTCTAATAGTGCGGAAGAAGTGCCCACTGGGCTAAATAAGAAATGTGTAAAATATTTTTTCGATCGAATGATATCTTCTGTTCCCGCATCGCAATTGAAATTTTGCAATTTTTGAAAAAAAGTGCACTTTTTTATGTGATATAGAAATAAATCGAACATGAAAAATATATAGGTACAAACACTGTTTATTGCTGTATTGTATTGTAGAATTGATTGTATTGCCTGAAAATTATTAAATAATCCTTGAGTCACAATATGTTAATATATTTGTTAAGAAAATTGTAACCATAGAATGTTATGACATGCCAATACCAAAAGTTTACTTACACTTAATCAGCAGGAAGAAGCTTGAAATCAGCTTTATGGTCGAATTCAGGCATAATTGATTGGGAAAAGAATGTGGATCTAATGAACCCGTCTCTATTTTGAAACCCATAAACTTCAGCGGTTGCTTCTGTCACTAACTTGACACACCGTTCCACTACCTGTGTGTGACATGGGAAGTGAACAAAGTTCCATTCTGGATTTTTCTTATCATTCACAATGGACTTAAATACATCAGTGGATATATCACGGAGGATTGGTTGAGAAGTAATAGTAATTGAAGACCAGTCAATCATTTCCATATAGTTAGTAGCTTCAAAGTTCAGTTTTAGTGGGAGAAATACATGTACTGACTTTCCATTGGAAGATGACTCTTTAGATTTAATTATACGTCGTGCAGCAAGTTCCATGATGTGCGGCCTTTCATCCTTCAACATACATAGCGAGATAATTCCAGGATGAGCAACGAACGAATTTCGACAAATTACTCCAGCAACGACGTTCTTGAGGTCTTGAGATAAATACTTGGATGTAGAAATAGTATTCCGCACATGCTTAGCTCCATCTTTAAACGAGTATTTAGACTTTATATAAAGCCAGTTTGGAGTGTAAACTTTCATAACAAACTCATCGATTTGTTTCAACTTAAAAGAAGGAGATGGAGAACTAACATATAATCTTAGAACTCTGTTGGCTGTGGTCAGCCAGCGTGAATGTGATAATGTACCAGGACTGCGTCTATCCAGTTCATCAGAACAAGCACCAAATCGCACCGTTTGCGATATTTCTGGTAAGTAAATTTAATCTTTGCTTAAGTCACGTCTATCAGTTGTTGGTAACTCGCCGTCAATAATTTCGAAAGTTGTCATTGGCAAAGTTTCACATGTAAGGAGTGCCTTCCCAATATTACCAGAATATGATTTTGTACCATTTGTTGGCACATCCAACGTTTCAAACAGATGCCTCAGAGTTAGTTCATTAAAATGCTGGAGACATATTATCCACTGCAGAGGTTTACCAAGTTTCAATTCCAAACACCAAATTACACCGGAATTTCATCCGGTATTAATAGATGTGCCGTCACAGCCAATTGCCAGAAGCTGAGAAAGATATCTTGTGATCCCTTCAAAATATCCGATAAATAGTCTCGAAAATCTGTTTTGCGGTGCCAAATGATGGACTCATATGAGTAATGTAACGTGAACCCGGTTCTTCAACAGAAAAATGTTCTTTTTTTTTATCGTGTATATTTTAGTGTCTACTCTCTCCTCTATCAATGTAGACTCTTTACGACCATCGAAATACAGCCCCTTCAACGGTAATGCCTGAGCTTCACTTAAAGCTTGAAATCTTAAATCCTTTCTAACTTTAGCCTTTTCCCTTCGCAGCTTGTTTTTGACAACCACCAAATATGAGTTGTTGGTAGTTATGAGACCGACATCGTGAAGAACCCGGGCAGCCACAGCCCTGTCCGAGACTCCAAAACTGTCTCCAACCACAACAATTGAAGGGCGGCCAAGTCGCATTTGTCGTGATTTAGATACAAACGGAGTTAATTGTTGTGCTTAGGATCAGTAAGAGAGATTAAACGGTTCGATGTCGATGGTCTGTAAGTGTACAGATTTAAATCTACTTCAGATATATCTGAAGAACAATCGGTTTCCTCATCTTCATAGTCTACATACCCTGCGTTAGGCGTTACTATATGATTCAAATATAAATTGTGAGCCTTTCTATCAGCATTATCAGCAATATTCTGATGTCGCTTCCTGTATGAAAAGACAAGAAAAAGTGCACTTTTCTTCAAAAATTGCAAAATTTCAATTGCGATGCGGGAACAGAAGATATTATTCGATCGAAAAAATATTTTATGCCTTTCTCATTGAACCCAGTGGGCATCTCTTCCACTATATTAGAATAGCAATATTGAAAAATAATTATATTTCCTACGCCGAGTAAAAATTGCCAATTTTTACCAAATTTCCAAAATCGAAGTGCGATGCGGGGGCAGAAGATATTATCCCTTCAAAAAAATATTTTACACCGTGTTTATTGAACCCATAGAGAACCCTTTCCGCACTATTAGAATAGCGATTTCGAAAAAAAAGTGTTTTTCGGCCCAGCCTACTACACATGAGAGTCGGCATCACCTCCAGCTCTCTCTGCTCCTATCTTTTGTTATTTTGGCGACTTTTTTTTATTGCGTTAGCAAACATGGCGTCGGTTGTGCTGCCTAAACAAACACGGCGACTGTTTTGTTCAACATTTTAGTGTTCTCTTGCGTACGCGTTCTCGGGCAAATTTTTAAAACCTAAGAAAACATCAGCGGCTTCGCTTTCAGCAAAACGGAAACCTCGTAGCTTTGCTTTTTCACTGAATGTTAGGAATTTAGGTTTCTTTTTAAATTCCAAAAAACGAGTATTTCCGTACTTTAAACTTAACTTTAACCAAAAAGTCGCCAATATTACAAAATCTCGCCAGTGATGCTGTATATCGAAGCTGTAACAAACTTTTTATTGCCTAACATAATGGCAAATTTTCGGGCTTGCCCACATATTAAAGGTCCATTTATTGAGATATTTGCTGTCCTCATCTCTTGAACGCACTTTAGAAAATGGTGTTGAGATTTTTAAAAAAATGTTGTACAGGGGTTTATTGCCATACAGAATACCGTTATATTGAGGGGAGATTAACATTGTTCCATGCAAATTCACATGGACCACAAAATTTTATTGTTGAAGGATTTATCGTTGCATCGGATATCGTTGTAGCGAGAGTTTACTGAATTGCATTTATTTCTTGGATTGTTAGCCATATTTTTTTGAGGGGGGCATCTTATTATTTCAGGAACCCAGGTCATAAAACTTTCATGCTAATTGATCCATTTGATAAATGTCTTCCTGTTGCTCACCTTCACCCAGCACAGAAAAGTACGAGGTATGGCCCATTTCTCAATGCAGTATTTTGTTGTTGAGCAACGTGGGAGGACAATTTCAACAATTAAAATGTCTAAATCAACTAACGGAACAAGCTTGGACAAAATTTCTCCAGCCGTTCTGAAAAAACATTTCTACATGTGTTATCGGTAGTTATAATCCTAAAGAGTTAACTGAAAACGATTTAACTCCTCCTAATTTTAAGTTCGACATTATTGCAACCTATGAATTAAGTTTCATTTCGGTCAGTCCACTTTTTACGTGTATTTCGGAGATATTTCCCGAATCTACTCTGAAAGACTGGGTAAGGGCTTATTTACCCCAAAAGTATTTCTTGTCGATTAATGAGGAACATGCTTACGAAGTTTCATCAAAGTCGCTCCAGCAGTATCGAGTCTTATGTCAATCGGTCTACGTCTTTTCTTCATCCCACCTGAGGTTTGGATTGAGCATTTATTTACCTCTAAATTGCTTTTATTTTGTCTATGAGCATCATGTGTATCAAGCTTCATCAAATTTCCCAAGCCATATCAAATTTCATGCCAATCGTTCATTTGCATTTGTACGCCTTCGCCCCACCCTAAACTCAGATTAGGTTGGCGTTTATTTACCCCTACAAAACTTTTGTTGGCAAATTAGAAGCATATGTTCCGAAATTATTAAATCGCCATAGAAATATCCTATGTCTATCCGCCCAAGGGTTTACATGTATTTTCACGCTTTTGCCCCCCCCCCCCTTACTCTAAGGAATTGGATTACCGTTTATTTACCCTTACAGAATTTCTCAGCCTGTAAGGAACATGCGTACCATGTGTCGTCAAATTGCCTCAGACGTAACAATTTTTATGACAATCGGCCCATTTTTTGTGTATTTAAAAGACTTAACTCTAATCTCAGGAAATAGGTCATCGGTTATTTACACACATAGTATTTTTAATCAGGCACTGGGAGACATATGTACTGAATTTCGTCAAAATGGGTCAAGCTATATCCAACAGCATATCAATCGTTCCCAGAGTTTACACTTATTTTGATGATTTTGCCCCACTCTTCTCTGGGGATTTGGATTAGAGTTTATTTATCCATACACTACTTTTAGTCAGCCTATGAGGAATATACATATATGCCCAGTATCATCAAAATTGTGCCAGCTATATCAAATTTCATGCCAATCTGCCCATTTATAAAATGAATTTTAAAGACTTTGCCCCACACTATCCTGACGGATTGGATTAGCGTTTAATTACTCCAATAGTATTCTTAGTTGGCTAATTAGAAAGCGAGTGTACCAAATTTCATCAAAATCGCCCAAGAATCCGAAATCGTGAAGCGAGTCAATCGGACTATTAATAGCATATATTTTGGAGACTTTGCCCCACCCGACTCCGAGAGCCTGGGATATGGCTTATTTACACCTACAGTACTTCAAGTCGCCTAATGAGGAATCTGTGTACCAAGTTTCATCAAAATCACCAAGCATATCAATCGGCCTATTAGTAACATGTACTTCAGAGACTTTGCCCCACCCTGCCCCGAGGGACTGGGATAGGCCTTAATTACCCCTGCAGTACTTAAAGTCATATAATGAGGAACCTGTGTATCAAGTTTCATTAAAATTAGATAGTGATTCGGAAGTGATAATGGAACAAACATATATACATATGTTGAGTTTTATATATATATTACTAATATAATAGCCCTGATCCGGTAACGCTCTGACTTCACCAACAATAAAATTCGCGCCATAGCACTGCGAGACTTTAAACAACATTATTTCATTGTTAGAGCACCTAAATTTCAGTAATTTTAAATTTAAAAGTAATTTTCGTCCCAATTTCAAATTTAATAACTCTAAAATAGTGAAATTTTATATCAATCGATAGCAAATTTTATCTCGTTATGATCTATAGTTCCCGAGAAATTTTAAATTATATTAATCATATATATCAAATTAATTTCCGTTTTTAGTAGAAAGTAGTAAATCACGTCAGTGGTATATCATGCGCGTGATATAGTTTGGACGCCACGATGCATCTAACTATTTAGTGCAATCGTCATGATATAATTTGATATTTTTTGGCAACGTTTGACAAGCAGAGAAGTGCTTTGTAAGAAGTGTAAATAATATGTAAACAAAAAAAAATTTCGTGTCATAAAACATATGTTTATTTTATTTGATTTCAATCGATGTTAAACATTTCTCTCGCATATATATCTATTTAAACACGTCAAATTTGACGGGAAATCTCTCGAATGAAGAGGCAATTTGCACCCGTGATACCATAACGGGTGATTTTCTAGTAGATTTATAAAATTCATTTCTTTTAAGCCAAAAACATTTCACATTTCCACCCCAAAATCTATTAAGACACGCACAGAAAGAACAACAAATGTCATAAAAACTTGTAGTTGTCCATGAGGAGCAACTTCTTGCCGTTGTCCCTGTACTATATTAATAAAGAGAGGTAATTATTGCGAGAAATAATTTGTCAAATATTAACCTTACTTTACCTTTTGCTGCGACTTAATGTCCTTGATCTTGAAAAATGCGCGATAGATTTCAACATTGCCGCGCGGCACACCTGACGTGTATCCTGAATATGAATTGTACACATTGATTGTCTATGCGTAACGTGACGACACAGTTTTATACGATACAAAATGGATATCAAGATTATTCACTTTGTCAATTTATTCGTTAGAAGCTGTAAAAAAGAAACTCAAAAAAGTTTTTTTCTCTTCCCAGAGGAAATGTTTAAGGAACATCAGAGAAAGCTGAGAGAAGCTCTTCGAAACCAGACACTCGAGAGGTCCTCGAGCACTCTAACACCGTCAATAGAGGAGTCCTCGAACAGTTCAAAGCAGGCAGACGAGGATTCCTCGGAAGAAAGCAGTAGTAGCTCAGCGAAAATTCCCAGGTTAGACACAGAAGCTACCATTGAAGCTGGTGCTAAATATCCCGAGATGGAACTACAAAGTACCTCTGAAGCTGGTGCGAAATTTCCCGAGATGGAACTACAAAGTACCTCTGAAGCTGGTGCGAAAGCTCCCGAGATGGAACTAGAAAGCATCTCTGAATTTGATACGGAAGTTCCAACCTTTAAAGTTTGTTCAGTCGGAGTACCAGTAGAAAGTCTGGAATTTCCACAAAGCATATTCTTACGAAAGTTGAAAGAGTTTGGTGGAGTGCTGAAGACAGCATATCAAGAACTAAGTATGTCACTAAGCTTTACTTATAAAATTACTTACGTCTTTCTAAAATTCTGAATCTAGTCACAATTTAGAAATCCTTTTTCAAAACTCAAACTTTAAAGCTCAATAAATGCCCTCATTAACTTTAAACTGCATCCGAAATATCTTCGAATGTTTCATTTAGCTCCTACATACTAGGAGTAATACATTGTGAGCCGGTGCTATAGGTTACGAATATCATGTGTAGATGGAGAAAAAGTTTTATCATAGAACATAACATACGAAAGAAAGGAAATTCGAAACATTGCAACATGACGTTATGTTAAAGAGCATTATTTATCGTCTGCGCCCAATCCCCCAATGGAGAGTGACCTTTGATAAAGTTCTTTGTTCGGATTCTTTTTTTTTCAATTTTATTGTGTTTTTGTCTATTCCAGTCTAATTTTGTCCTTTGATGGTTTTTCATTCTGTTAGTTAATATTGTATTTTTGTAACTGCATTCCTGGAGACCATTGTGTCTATTTTTTATGTTTTTCCTGTTTATTCTTTTTTTGTTCATATTCTAGTATTTTTATTTTTTATTTTATTGGAAATTGCTGCATTTTCGCGCCATTCCTTTTAATACAAAGTTCAATGGTTTTCGAATTTTTATGTTAAATTATTCATCCTGCCCTTCATTTTTGTTCATTATCTTGCATATTTATAATACTATCTGATAACCCGAGGTTACTCGGAATTCAACTTTTTTATATGCCTCCATCTCTTTCTTTTTCTATAAATATTGTCGCTAGTAATCTCACACTAACTTTCCCCAACAAACGTAAATATCCCTCGAGTCCTTTCTTGTTGAATTAAAACTTTCAAATCTAGATTTTTATTACCTTGTAACAATATTGTTTGAATGAAAATGCGAGAAGTTTGGAAAAAAAACATATCTTTAAAACAATATAACATAAAATTTATTAATATGTCTAAATAGTTTCATTCCCTACCATTCCTATTTTTACTCCTTCTGTTTTCTCTTCTCAAATATAGATGGCGCCATGGTTCTAGTTTTTCTTTTTAAAAAAACGATGATTACTTATTTTGGCGGCGAGTTCGCGTTGGTTTGTAATAACGTGACGACATTTTTTCTCTATTCTCTAAGCGTGGAGTAAATTTATTTTTAAGAAGGCGGTATTTTCAGCCCGAAGGCTAATAATATTGTAAATCACTCTTGTAGCGTTTTCATGTTTGTGTTTGGTTTTCCTTTTTCTTTTAAAATAATGCTTTTTAAATGATATTGATATCCTTTGTCTTTTGTTGGGAAATTTCGGCTAAGAGAAGCTATATTTGGCGTAGTGCAAACTTCTTACAGAAAAATTTCCCAAATATTTTGATTCCATTTCGAATAAAGTCCTTAGCCCTTGATAAAATGGACTGGAATGGATTCCTTGTTTGTTTAATTTGATTTTCTTGGAGTATTTATCTTGGTTTTTTTGTTTTCTTTGAATGATTTTGATTTCTTTTGCTTTTTGTAAGCAGCTACAATTGCACGCTACTTAAACATTGTATAAATTTTATTGTTTAAATTTTTGTTCTGTTCAAAGTTTAAGTTAAATTTATTTTTAAATTTATTCTACTTTTTCTAGTTGATTGTTTTAAAGCTCTACCGTACAAGAACTAATACAACTTTACAATGCACAATTATACAAGTGTAGACCGGGGCTAGTTGGGCTGTTTTTTTTCTTCTTAAAATTAAAAAAAGTAAATTCACATTTTTTTCAAAATTTTTAAGCTGACACTATTAGTGAACCTTCAAAAATAATTTGCCATAGTAAAATTTGAATATATTAATTATCGGTATTAATTTAAAACCTCAAACTGGCACCAAGTCGCTTGGTGCAACCTGCCCCGACTGCGGGGTAAGTTGAACCACTACTAACATGAAGCGAATATCACAAAACATTCTTCTATATTATTATACTTTATTAATTTAAGTAACGTAGTTGTGTTATTATCCACATTATGTGTATTACTATATGCAAATTTTGTGCATCTCTATTCAATATAAACTGAGATACAGCTTTTTATGGTCATCGTGAAATAGTATTGTGTAATTTTAATCAAAATTGAGTCCGCGTGGTTTTTCAGAACAAGTATAATAAATCTGGTACAATTCCATCCCACATATTCAGATATTTCTATAACGCACATCCTGATAAACCCTGTGTAGCAGCGGGGGCCAACGTGCCCCTTGCGAAATGGCCCAACTAGCCCCATATCGCCATTTTTGTTTCTCATGAGTGTAGGGATTTATTCTGAAAGCATTTCGATAAGCAAACAAGCCCTAAAGTAACAACGAGGAATTATCTTTCTGAATATTATTTGTAAAAGTGAAATTATAATTTATAAGCAAAGGAAAAAACGATTATTCATAAGTGAGGAAATTTACTCAGCTTGGCAAAAATGAGAAAATTCTGGCTGGTTCTTGAATGAAAGTTACTTCTTCAATGTCGCTGATGTGGGAGAAGGAAGGCGGGATAATACACACTTATCTGGAATGGCAGTGTTAAAAACCGAAAAGTATTAAAAATATCTCGACTGGCCCAACGTGCCCCTCTGGCCAACTAACCCCGGTCTACCCTATATAGAATTTACCAGGCGCTGCGGATTAAAAATATAAACTCAAATCTTTAAAACAAGCAAAAGGTTGCCGAAAATATAAATTGCAAAATAAAACATTAAAGAACCAAAAAATGCAAGAACGGTTTTTTCCGTTGTTTAAAGGGAGATGCAACTCTTAAACATCGAAAAAAATGGGAGAAATTGTCAAATTCGATACATTATATCTCTGAAACAATGCCATTCTCAAACTCGCTTTTTTCCTAGAAAAATCTATTTTTCCTCTCATAGTACGCACATTTTCAAACCAATTTTCAATATATTGGTATATATTTTTGAGAGAAATAATATGGGTATAATATTTTGAGAAAAATGAGATAGCTAACTTGCGCGCTTGATTACGGATAAAATAATTGTCTAACCACAATATTTTGGGTATCTAAGTCATCCAAATAGTCTAAGAAACTGAACCTCAATTGATTAGCATTTAAATTTAATTTCTAAATTATATATCAATTTAAAATAAAAATGTTAAAATTTCAACTTTTCTAAACCCCCAAAAACTTTCTTTGGGGGAATATGTACAAAAATGTGGTTCAATTTGTAGAACATAGCACAGTACGTATTCAGTAAAAATTTTATGTAAAAATGTTCAATACTTCTTGAGATATCGCGCGCGCAATATAAAGGCAAGGAATAGATATAAAAATTTTTTAAAGTCAATTCCTACTTGGGTGAACAGAATGTATTTGAACTTGATTTCAAATACATTTCAATACATCAAATTCAGTTATTATTCCACAGATTAATTATTTATTTCTCAGCAAGATCACGTGATGCTTGACTTTAAAAATAAGTTATTTCAAATTCTTGCGCTTTTCTGAAGGATCACGTGACAATTGATTTTGTTTACGCATTCCTTAAGGATCACGTGACAGTTGATTGAAAAATAAACCAGTAATCTTCATCGCAAATCGCTTGCACGTAATTAAAATTTTTGGAACTTTTAAAAATTAATAACAATCGAAGGAAAAATGTCACAGAAATAAAATTGGTATCATTGAAAAGGTAAAATTTTGAACTTTAAGATGGTATAAAAATATTTTTTGTCGGGCAATTTTCTCCGAAGTTACGGCGGAAAAACGGTTTCGGTTAATTTCTAATTAACTGCCTAATACATTATTAACATCAAGTGTCATCTACTAAAAGTTAAAAAAAAATGTATTTGAACTTGAATAGATGAATAAAAAGTATTTTATTAACGATTGAAAATTTGAACAAGATATATATAGGGAGAGTGTGAACTAATAGCAGGAATTGAAAAAACACATTTTGAGATATAGCGCTTTAAAGTTATGGCCATATTCAGTGTTTACGTTGAAGAGCTGATACATTTTCCTTCATAACTTCCATAATTATGTGATTTTTTTAGCGCGGATTGTTTCAAATTGTTCAGAAAAGACAAGACAATGTTTTTTTCCTTAAAATCAAATATTTTCGAGGTTTAACAGTCGTATATCCCATTAATAAATTAAAACACGGAGTCATAATATGTCATTTGGTACGACGTGAATCGTTTGCGAAAGGAGTTTCCGAAAACTTTACAAAAATCAGAAAAACATAAACCTAAAAACACTGTTCAAAAATGTTATAAAATGTGTTGAATGGGCCAAAAAGTATAACATAGTTTAGGAGTTCAAGTAGTCGATCATAAAACGTTTAAAAATAGAAATAATGTTAAACACCGGTTAATCGAAACCCGGGTTATCCGAACTGCTTATGAAATCCGAAAAACAAGTGCTGAACTGCACGAAAATAGGTGCGAAGGCAAGACTTTTTTTCAACGATATACCCACTTTTTTCTCTTAAGCCACCTCCCCAAGAAGGTCAGTGATTAATTTAAAAATGCCAAATTTAAAATTAATGGGTATTATCAATATTCATTTCGAGATTGTTTATCTGCGCCCCTACTAACCGGTGCGAATATTACGCCCCACGAAGTGTTAACTTTAATAAAGAACATAAGCCTACAAAGAGAGTTTTGTATTCATTTTACTCTCAAAGCATTTCAGAATTGCATACTGTAATTTGATGCGAAATTGCAACAGATGTTCATGGATTAACCGAAAAAATCGAATGTAAAAACATAAAAGCGCAGTTCGGGTCCACGCCGTAGATTTTTCGTGGAAACATCGGGATTAAAATCATAAAGTGTTTTGTATTAATATGAAATTTAATTATCAATATGTTTAATACAATATTTACGCAGATTAGTTTAATGGTTACAAAATAGATAAATCACAAGCTACCACAGACCCTTGCTGCATGCGATAAACTTGTGATTTATCTATTCTGTAACCATTCTACCACTCTGTGCAAATATTGTATTAAAGAGATTGATAATTAAATTGCATATTAATACGACCAAGGACCTTCAAAATCATTTTTAAAAATTTTCAACTAATCGATTTGAAATTTTGCAGGCATTAATAACAGCACAATATAAGAAAACACACAAAAATTCATTGCAATATATTTATTTATGTCCGAGTTATGGGTATAAATGTAATTTTTAATAACCATTAACGGCTTTTATGATAAATATACCAGGTGGTCCAAAATTACTCAAAGTCGCTCATATTTTTAATATTAGTTACTCTAGCCCTTTTAAAACAAAAATTGGTCTAATTTTTATGTTTAAGAAAGGAATTTAAAAACAAACTCGTATAATTACTCGAAACTATTAATTTTGGAAAAAAAATATGCCCAATATTTGATCTGGAAGAAAATATTTACAGTTTAATGGCAAAATAATTTCTATGAATGCCAAAATATCTTCTCTATATATGCTTTTATACTTATATAAAATGTAATGAAATTTGAACAAAAAATGAAGCGCCTAGAAATTTTATCAAGGAAATTCTTATTAAAAATGACATTTATACCCATAACTCAGAAATAAATATATTGCAGTGAAGTTTTGTGTGTTGTCTTATAAAGTGCTTCTATTAATGTCTACAAAATTTCAAATTGATCAGTTGAAAATTTTAAAAAATTGATTTTTAAGGTCCAGGATCGCCTTAATACGAAAAACTTGTTTTATGATTTTATCCCGGTTTTTCACGAAAAATCTACGGAGCGAATCAGAACTGCGCCTTTCTATATTTTATTTAGAGTAGCTTTTGATGGCGCCATCTATTGACAATACATAGAACTAAAACTCGCGTATGCGCAGTAAAACATTATTTACAAAAAATGCTCATATTTTCCGTACTATTCAAATTTTTAAATTCAAATTTTAATGCAATGTTCTTTTACGTATTGTCAGTATTCTGTAAGTTTCGTACAATTCGAAAGAAAACTCTGCATGCTATAATCAAGAAACATGCGGAGTTTGAAATTTTCAATTTAATACCGATTTTTACATTTAATCTGATGAATATTTTTATTGTATCACTTTGTGTCCTAGTAAAACTCCTCAAGCTCTTTAAAATGACGCCAGAATCAACCTACTAGCTAAACGCGTTTCCACGCTACATTTATTTATAACCTTGCATAAAGCTAATTCATAACAATCACGCGCATGCGCCTACACAGGTACGATGACGTCACAGGCAAAGCAAATACTATGCGACAAACTCTTACAGATATGATCTATCCGTTATGGCGTCAACCTTTCTTTTCGCATTATTTGTCTCGTAGTTATTAGCGATTCAAATCTGACGGTATTTTGTCACACAAGAAAGTTCGACCGACTATCACTGTAACGAGCGGAAAGACGTTCTCGGGTCTAAAACATAAGTGTAGCAAAGAGATAAACTACAAAGAGAGTTTTGAATTCGTTTTACTCTCAAAACACTTCAGAATTATATACTGTAATTAACTGAAACGGCTTCAGTTAGTTTAACGTGTAATATGAAAATTTTCAATTTCAAGAATCTTATGTAAAAAAGACTACGTGCCGCCTCTTGCACCACTCTTTGACTCTTTTAAATGAAACTTCAGTGGATGACTTTGGAATCATTACGATTCTCACAATCTCCGCAATATCACGAAATTTGATTGATGCATCGAGTAATCTGTATTGCCAGATCATATTTTCTATGGCAAGTCTACGGACGGAAAGAAAACGGAAAATTATTACTTAATTTCAATTTTATCAATATCATTTGGTGATCCGTGAAAGCTTCAACGGCTAACCTGGGTGCATACTCTCTTCGTTTCCCTTAAGCTCTCCAATTGTTTGTCGCCAAGAGAGAAGAGTGCCAGAACATTTGTTTTGGATGCGAGGTGAAACTTTTTTTGTCTTTTGCGCATACTCCCACAGTGATTTGTTTACCGGTCTACGGCGCATGCACTTATTTTCGCCTCTTTTCCATTGGTCCACTGTCTGCTCTCTCCGATTTGATTGATCGGCGTGCGAATTTGAAAAATAGTTCGTTTGGAATTCTTGATCACTTACCAACGATTTTTTTCAATAACCGTTCGCTTCTCTTTTGAAGATTTTGGTTCATTGAACTTGCTGATTCTTTCCCTGTGTTGTTGATTATGGCTTCCAAATACCGAGCAAGGAATGTTTTTTCTGGAAACAATGGTTCCCTTGCTACGTTTCATCCTCTTCAAACGTCGTGTTTTTCCTTTGTTCGTGCTTTCCCTGTGTGTTTCGTTTCTCAATGAAAAGGCGAAGGTACGAAGGGCCCTCTCTGCTGAAAACGAAGCCTCTGATTTTTTTTTAAGTTAAAAAAATTTGTCCGGTGCAAACTTGCAATGTCGAAGGCATTGCGTGCTCAATCTCTCGTTTTGAGATGCCGTAGGCATCGAATGCTCAGGAGACCTATAAAAAAACTCACTGCTCATCCTGAAGAGTATTTGGCGACGGCAAATAAAATTGCGCCAAAGAAAATTGGCGAGAAAATACGTAGTATGCACCCTAAACTTCAGGTTTACCGCTTCAGCATTCTTTATGCTAAACTCTTCGGACAATACGTTGTTGGTGCTTTCCTAACCCATTTACTGTCGAACGACGATATAGCGTTGCGTGTGCGATGGTGACTTACTATTCGCATCGCGAGAGAACTCTATCTCAAAATAAATTTATAAAACGTTATAAATGATTTTATTAATATATCCGATTTATTAATAATATTCGATTAATATTATATATATTCATAAAAGGCAATGTTTGCGTGTGTGTGATGTCCAGACGAATCTATCGCATTTCCAGCCATGGAATTTGTCAGACAGGTAGTCGTAATGGTGACTCAATGCGCCTTGAAGCCAGAATTTTAAAATTTAATCGATAAAATTTTTCATTCAATGTTTTGTGTTGTTTTGGGTCATTTTTGGCACGTTTATGGCTATGGTATGTTTTCTAATGATTGTTGAAAAGACTATCAGAACAATTTTCTTTGTAATGAAGCTTGTTTTGACTTTCCAACATAATTTATTTAATTTTGAAATTTTTTAAATAGTTGCTTTTCCTTTGTTTTTAGCTTTCAAATTCTTATTTTCTTGCATCCGACGTTCTAATAACGCAATCATTTTCAATTTTTTTAGGTATAAACCGGAATATTTATCCCTGTTTTGAAACAAGAATGGTTAAAATATCTTTTTTCTGATTTTCTATGAATTTTTTTTATTCATCAGTTCAAAACATTTTCTCTCGTATTCGAATCGACGAAGCTTTCGACCAACCCAAGGTTACTCTCAGTTCCCAGAATGCATTTCTACTATCCGATTAGCTGGCGGTGCCAAGCGAAAGTCACGTCATACTCTCGATCTTTTTATTGCGTCAGCTAATCTTAATTACTTAATTTTACTGATCCAAGAATCATTTGATTTGTTTGTTTTATAATTTTTAATTTTTGATAGTCCCGGATATATATGATGATATCTTTGGTTAACAGAACGCATTATTCATCTCGCTCGAGTTCCTGAGTGTACTTTCACTAAAAATCGAGGGGGAAATAATATATTGTTTGATCAACTTTTAAATAATGGTATTCCCGAATACTTTGTGCGACGATATCTCAAGCAATAAATCAGGGGCTATCGGCAAAGCCTTTTTCTCCTTTTCTTCCTCTGTTTGGCAACAGCATTAACTGGTTTGGCGCCCATTTCCACGTGCTTCTCACAGTCCTGCTTGCTTATTCCTGGCGGTGGTAAGCCTTTTTCTCTTTTATTTTCTTGTGAATACTACTATATTTTATTCTATGTCTTTTGTATTCGGATTTTTTGCTGTCGATTTTTTAAATCATCATTTTATTTGTTTTTTATTCCAGAATTTTTCCATTTTCAATTGTCTTGTGCTTTTTGAAGGGATGGCGACATATTTTAACGGGTTTCGTATGTCGTTAGCAGAAAAAAGCACTTATTAATATCATAGGCGAGCTTCTCTTCCTGACGAGCGGCTCGCCATGATATTTTTTAATTATAATTTTTGTCTATTTTTTGCCATTGTGTCTTGTATGTTTTTGAATTTTTGTCTTTTGTTTTGTGTGTGTGTTGATTTCGTTTTCAAAACTTTCGTCTTTTTTTCTTGAAGTCATTATGCCATGGGCAACGCCGTGCGCGTATTGATAGTATGTTAATATAAATAGTCGATTAATATTATAAGTTAATATTCCATTTTTTTTTAATATTAATAATATTATAAGTTAATATTCGATTTTTCTGTTCTTTGTTTTATGTTTATATTATTCGTATGATTTTCCTGAAATATTTAAATACAATTGGCATTAGTTTTTCCTCCCTTTATTTCGTAATATGCTCCTTTTTTAACTTTGTTAACATCATTCTTATTTTGTTTTTGTGAGCATTTTACCAAACCTTAGGCAATTCGTGAAATCGGACCGGCATTCTTCGCATAGGTACGATACTTTCGGTCGGCAATATAAGGGTTGAAAGCTTAACAATTTGTTTAAAACTGTTTATTCTAAATTAATTGTATCCTTATATATTATTCTTGATCTCTAAATTTTAGGAGCAAAGATGGGAAATGCTTTGGATCGAATTTCACCTGATCATACAGCTCATGACCTTAAAGGATTTACTCTCCAAAAGATGGAGAAGTTTGCCAAATGGAAATATGCTGTAAAAACACTTAGTAAGTACATACGCAGTCCGCAATATTTAACCCTCCATCAGGCGCACGTTAGTTGCGAATACTTGTATTGTGCAAAGATATGAGATGCATACTTGCATTATTCTTTTATAAATTTAAGTGTAATCTTTATTTATATAATCATTGCTTAGTATGCAGCTAATAAATACAGCTTAAATAAATAAAAGTTGTATTTATTTTTGTAAAACTTGATATAAATAAGTAATACGATGCACGGTAAAAGTACCTCGTACATATGCGCGCTTGATGGAGGGTTAATTCTGAATTACTTTTCAATATCACGCTGTTCAACTAACACTTCTTCCCTAGAAACATGTAAATTGTTTATGCCAATTTTGTGGTAACCTCTCCAGTTTAATTTGAGCTTGTGCGTTGAGAATGTTAAACAAAAGTTATTCCATTAAGTAATGTTCCTTAAACATCGGTAGTTCAACTATCGATAGTTTTCTCCCCGGCTACATTAAGGTATGGTAAGGTCTACATCGATAGGTGTTCTTACAGTCGATAATTCAGAAACTATCGATAGTTCCAGATAATTGTTTCAGTAGATAGTTTTGAAATTATCTATAGTTTCAGTAGATGGTTTTGAAATTATCTA
>BGPR01017198.1:0-33051 GCA_013235015.1 Araneus ventricosus
TCGTCCAGATCTCGAGGCCGAATGTTTTGAATATGTTACAATGCTTTTTTTCCCTTTATACACTTCCTGCTCTACGAGAATGTATAAATCTTTCAACTTTTCAGTACTTTGACTTGCGTCATTTAATAAAGAAAAGATAGCATCAGTTAACTAAAACAAATCATGCTTAATTTTATCCCGTTATCGAGAGGTTCGGTGTGTCTTAGGCCCCTATCCCATTTGGTTCGCCCTGTGTCAGTATACGAGTATTATTCTGTATAGGGCATATACCTAAATATTTATACTACAGCATTTTTTTGTACAATGAAATTAAGAGTTGACTTCATAAAATAAAGTGAAAATTACGTCGATAATTATCAGAAACCCACTAGACGCGAATCTCGGATGTTAAATATTTTGTCTTAAAAACAGTGCAGTTTTCGAAAACAAAACAAGTGGATATTATAAGTTTATTGTGTCATTGATTTAAAAAAAATGACAGTTCAAATAGCGATTAATAAATTGCACTCAACAATTCAAGAACCTTATTTAATATTTCAATTTTAATTATTATACGCTTTTCTTGAAGCTTATTTGTTTCACGTTTGAAAAGATGGAATTTGCATTAGATTTTCTAATCAATTCCTTATGTGCAGACATTTTCATATTTTGTATACATGTATGCTCTTGAAGACATTGCAGTACTTTAATATCCACTAAAGAAGGGACTCACCTCCATATTCGGGCCCCAAAATTTCCTCTGAAAACAGTGCTTATGAATCTCTATCTCAATAAATGTCAAGAAGACTGGGATTCAGGCGGCAATGGGAGAGCTATTTTTAATGTACTTCCCTAAGGTCCCTCTAACCAAAGCCTTATGGTCAAGAGAATCCATCTTTTTTGCTACGGGCCATGGTCTTCTTCCCAGCTATCTCATCAAATACCGGCTTCATCATTCAGATAACTGCTCATATGGGTATATGGGAGACCTTCTCCACTACGCAACTTGTTGCCATCTTACGTCATCTTTTCATTTCACACAACTAAGCACAGAAAATACTCTAATTTGGTTTAAAAACTTACTTTTAAACAAACTATCAAGAATTAAAATAGCTAAACTGATATCTTTCCTCACTGATAATGAGGACCTCCAAATGAGCAACCGGAAGCAGTCAGCTCATCCAACTCCGATCCAAATTTCTCTCCTTTACCAAGACTTTAGACTTATGGACCACGTGATGTTTTTCTTTCCCGCGAGCACAGTTCCCACGAGAAAAGAGTCGAGTACCTTTCAAATCAGCCGCAGACCGCAGGCCAGCTCCACATGGTGATCATTAAGGAGACGTTCGCGAGGGTAATAGCTGCACACGGAAAGCGACCACAATGCACAGGAATGAATTTCTGTCATAGAGCGCACTTGGGTCGGCTATGAAGAGATTAACGGTGCTCTTTCATGTCACACCTGTATAGCTCCTGTGGTGAGGAAACTCAGGAACCATCCCACGGTCGGAATTGACCATTGGAAACATGGAAGTTTAGTCGTTGGTCGCCCGGGTGTAAGATTTTCCAGTTGAGTGAAGGGAAGGCGGAGCTCAACCCCTTGAAGTAGGGACAAAAACTAGATGTTGGAGTTGGAACGAGAAGAGCGGTGAAAAACCGATTTAGGACGTCTCGAACGTGGTATCAGACTCCGGAGCGCAGAAAGAGCTGTGTAATCAGCTCTGATTTAAAGTCCCGAATTAATACGGACTTTGACAACGATCACTGAGAAATCGGCATTATTCCGAAATCTCGGCTCATTGAATATCGAATTTCGAGCACTCCTTGTAGTCTCGTGCTTAAGCTATCACGCTGATAGGTGGAAGCTACCCATCCTATATTGATTTACATCTCTTGTTCAACTGCGACTCCATTGAACTTTAACGTCCTAGAACTGTGAACTCAAATGAACGAACTTTGTATATAAATATTTATTCCAGATTTCTATGCAAGAATTGTTCTTTAATAAAAGTTAGTAAAATAAAAGCACTTAGGTGAACCTAAGCATTGCATTTATTTGGTCGCACATATGCCAAGACACCACAACCCCGACCCTCTAGATGTTCAATACCAAGGACCCTAATCAGTCCTCCTACAAGTTCTTAAAAGCAGTGAACTTTTGGGGGCCTGTCTTAAAATTGTTTCTGCTTCACGAGTTTTTCTTTTCACCTGTAAATTTTCTAATTTTTCATTGCTTATATAGTTCTCACATGTATGCCGTCCATGTTTAAACACTGCCTGTAATCTTTTTTTTGTTCGATAAATTTTCTGCACACACCCATCTAAACTGGAAACCGGAGAGTTTTATCTCTGGAGTCAGGGGTGTGTCGTAATGTAAAGTATTCTGTAATATTCTACTAAAGAAATATTAAAGAATTGCTTGAAGAATCTAAATTGCTTAGAACATAAAAAGATAACAAAGAACATTTTGAATTAAAATGCAAGTTCTTTGTTTAACTCTCTGACTACTAAGAGTTCCCAAATTCTGAGTGCAGTTGTATAAGGAAATTTTTTTACTAACTGATATGTGGAATGGATTTGTCCGCTCCCCCTTTTCTCCTCACGACGGGTGGTGGGGGATATGAATGGCAGGCCCTCTATCTCTTATCTCTCTCCTAAGGGTCCCTTTAATGACCACTCGCCCAACTGCCTTCTCAACTCTTTCGGAACAGCAACCGGCCGAAATCCGCACCACTAATATAGAAGTCGCATGGCCGGTTACGGCCTGCTTAGGAGTCAGAGTGTTAAACTATTAAGGTCACGATTCGAAGCACTGACGATTAGGTTTATAGGTTTTCACGCCATGCCTTACCAACTGAGACACGACGACCAACAGCTAAGTTTTTACTGTGAGGAAGTATTGTTAACACAATAGTTGTAAGCCATTCGAGATGTTTTGAAAATAAATAAGCTACATGTTTAGATACCAGATGTTTTTAAATCGTGGATTTAAAGGATTGCATTTACATATAAGAATCATCAGTGAAAAAGAATTATGTTATTCCATTTCGAACTCATAAATTGAAGCAACCACCTTCATAAGAACAAAAAGCATTATGCTTCGTTCTGACAAGACGGACAATGCTTAGCTATCCACCAAAAATGGGATAATTTTTGTATGTTTCATTTATCATTCTTAGAATCCTCGCCTTATAGCAACATATTATCATCTGTTTTATTTGTGTATAACTTTTGATATTCTTTAAAACCCATAGCTCACCAAAGAAATCACAGACGTATTCAGCAACGGAATTATTCTTTCATCATAAAAGATTGAAATTAAACTTGTATATGCATGATTTAAATTAACTTAGTTTCAAATGTTCGGAAAAAATATTTCAATTTCACTTTAAAGATCAGGAGGAAAATTTTTCATTGAATTAAAATAAGTTTTTCTAAAAAAAAAATTGATATACTAAGTATCGTTCAAGGACCTGCAAGGAAAAATGCACCTATTATTCAAAAGCATGTTATTTCAGAAAACTATATTTAGAAATATGTTCAAACCATAAAAATTCATAAAATTTCGTTTTAATAATATGTTACGCTTGTCTGGCAAAATTAATTCTTGAAACTAAAGAGAAGATGCAATCATAACCTAGCGTACTCTTGATCCTATTTCATTTTTATACATTCAAACATGATTTGGAAAGGAAATTTTAATCCTAACAAGTTGCTTAGAAAATTAATTAAGTAGTTTATAAAAATATATGTCAAAGTGTGTAGGATTACATTTTTAGTTTCTTTTACACACAGAGAATTTAAGAAATGAAAAATATTATTTACCTCTTAGAGAGCATATGGAATTATACGGTATTTTGATCAAACAGACATCAACATTTTTATTCGTATCATTTTAATAAGACGTCTAGACAAAAAAACAAACGACGTAAGGGTTCGAAAAAATTCAGCATGGAAACAATATTCCACAAGAGTTAAAATGAAAGCAATCCAGAAGAAAATATTCTGAGGGAATGTCTGGAATCATATGGTTCTAAAAGTTTCCCAGACAGCCATTTTTATGATGCTGTCTTCTAGTCTACTTTTCAAAAATTTACATCTAAACAGCTGCTTTTATTTATTTGGTAATGGTCCTCTATTATTGCTGTTTTTAAAATAAAGATCCTAAACCTTAAATTCTTTATTAAATATGTTTCAAATCTGTATTTCGGGATCTTATTTAACTGATTTGGGTATTTTTAAGCAAATGAGGGTCAGAAGTTTCAAAATTAAATATAATAGCTATCATTTTAAAGTACAGTCCAAAAAGAATGAATAATGAAAGTTTATTAATTTAGTGATGTCAAAAAATGCAAATCTATGGCTCTTGCAATACAAAACCAAACTCAAGCTCACATAGTAATGAAACATGATATAGATCTTGCTTTATAAATTAAACTATCCTGACATAAACTGAATAATCACCATTCTAGAGAGGTGTTGTTACCATGACACGCATTCCTAGCTTGCAGTGTTAAGTTAGACTGACTGATGTATCATCCCAAGAAATGATATTTTCTTGCAGAATTGTTTTTATGTTTCGTCGCTTAACCTGCAATACCACCTATCCTATTTTTGAAATTTCAAAGAGGAAAGAAACACTCAATTTTTAGCAAGCAAAAACGTATATTTCTGATTTTTTTCAAATCAGGTTGGAATATACGGCCTTATCTTTATATTGGATGTTAAAAATATGCAGAAATATACGTTTTTTGTTACTAAAAATTGAGTATTTCTTTCCTCTTTGAAATTTCAAAAATAGGATAGGTGGTGTTGCATGTCAACCCTTTATATCGAAACAGCTATAATTTGAAAAAAAATTACTCAGAAGATAGAATGCATCATTGTAGGTATGGAAAAAATAATTTAAAAATTTATAACGTTAAAATAAAAATTTATGGACAAAAAAGAGTTTTCTTTTTCATTTTTCAGTTTTTAAAACAGTTGTTAGTTTTTCTTAACAATGACCTTCACACAACATTTCTCACAAAAAGATGTGTCCATTCTTTTTAAGGTGATCTTTAACCTTAAAAATCTTTTTTTCAGATTTTCAACTAATCAATTTGAAATTTTGTAGGCATTAATAGAAGCACTATATAGAACCACTCCCAAAATTTCAGTGCAATATATTTATTTATTTCTGAGTTATGGTTATACATATAATTTTTAATACCGATTAATAGCCTTGATGATAAATGCTCCATGCGCTCCAAAATTACTCGAAATCATTCTATTTTTTTAAAGAGTTCCTCTAACCCTTTTCAAACAAAAATTGGGATTAATTTTTATGTTTCAGAAAAGAATTTAAAAATGAATATATATATAATAACTGGATACTATTGATTTTGGAAAAAAATATGCCCAATATTTGATATGGAAGAAAATATTAACATTTTAAGAAAGAAATAATTTCTATATGAATGCCAAAAATTCTTCTCCATATATGTCTTTATATTTGAAAAAATGTCATGAAATTTGAACACAAATTTAAGCGCCTGGAACATTTACCATACCGGCCATTAATTGTTATTAAACATTTCATTTATACCCATAACTCAGAAATAAATAAATATCTTGCAATACAATTTTGTCGGTTATCTGATATAGTGGTCCTATTAATGACTTCAAGATTTCAAATTGATTAGTTGAAAATTAAATAAACTGATTTTCAAAGTCCCTGGTCGCCTTAACTTCACTAAATACTACAAAATTTACAGAAGCAACCTCGAGAAAACGATTAAGTGTCAACTGAAACTTTGTTTCTAAAAATCACCTCAGTATCACCATTTGTTGAAGAGTATATTGTTACAAAGCTGTAAAGTTGTTTCCCTGAGATGCTAATTTTGGCAAAAAACTTGGAGACAAATTTGGCGACCATTTTGGCGACTTGGCGGCAAATCTGGTGATTTCGGCGACAAAAGGAATTTTCTAGAAGAACCTCGAACTTTCAACCTGTTTCTACCTTCTTCATGAACTTTCTGGAGATTGCGTCACTTCCTACGTAATGAAGTCACTTCCTGTTGAAAAATTATCAAAGCAAGCTTTCAAGCCAAGAAGAGGCAGTTGGATTTTGATCAGCAAGCAAGCTGGTGATCTGATAAGAAACCTTTGAGCGTTGTGTTGAGATTTATTCGTAATCTCTGCTGTGCATTTTTACAAGTGCTGTTTTAATACTTGTGCTACGTTTCTTTCCTAGAGTATTTGTAAAATTAAGAGCTTTATTTTCTTAATCCTGCTTATTGGATTGCCTTCACGTACACAAAGAAGACAATTTTGTTACAATATGATCAAATTGTGTTAACTGCAGTATTACAGTATTGCAACCAACAATGAAATCTACTTGATGAACTTACTGTGGAAAAGACAGCGCCTTTTGGGTTTGTTGCAGATATGTAACACCAGTTTTTGTTGCAGATATGTAAATGGTGCAGATTTCGTACATATAGCGTAAATATAATTCTGCAATAAATATGAATGTAATATTGTGTGTTAAAGATATATCAACTAATACTTTCCTTACGCTCATTGAACGCTGCATTTTCAAATAACGAGTAAAGCTCATAGTATTTCTTGCGGTTAAGAAAAATGAGTTTTTTTTCAGAAAATAACAAAAAAATAGAATGATACATTGTTCACATTCGCTTAAGAACAAATCAATATGAGAAAGCCTATAGTACGAAAATTGAACTAACTAGATTCTGGGACATGAAATAAAATATTCCTGCCATAGCATTAGTAGGCTGAAGTGTAGGAAGAATGCTGCAGAAACGCTAAGAGGTCGAGCAAATTATCCAAAGCAATCCCTAATGGCAGTAGCGTGTGAGTAAGAAATACAATTTGCAATATATTTTAAGGAGTTAGCCACTGAAATTCCAGTTGGACATTTTTCCATTACTACTTGTCTGTCGTCAGGCGAGTATTAAAGGCTAGTCGCATCAGGCAAAGACCAGGGGCCCGAGCTGAAAGGGAGCCCAGAAATGCAAAAGTTTTTTTAATATTGTGATGTGGCAATCACATTTTATCTCGCCCTCTGACCAAGAGATGGCGCCACGATAGACTTTAACTCACCCTCCTACCAAGAGATGGCACTGCAAGGACTTTTCGCTATCAGGCAGAAGGAGGATGAAAAGAGTCTCTTGACTGCTCTTGCGAGAAGGGTCGCTTTTCCCTCTCACTAGGACCGGTTGGCCATGCGTAGAGAGTTGAATGATGTAACTTGTCAGTTTAAGTAATCTTAGTTAATCCGGAATTATTTTATGTGTAAAGTATGAAAAAATAAATTTAATTTAATTTAACTATGGTCCAGCTTTATTTTAACCGTCCATTCATCTCCTGTGAGCTGACCGGATAGTTCGGTTAAAGTGATAAATTATAACTTAGTCAAGAAGATCCCAAGACTCATTTCGATCTAACCACATGTAAAATCCAAATTCAAATAGACTAAGTGTTTAATCAATGCCAGATGGAGAAAAACTACCCCATCAGAACTTTCAGGCCCAAGGAAGAAACCTATTCATTATTAAAATATTTTCTCACTAATCTGTCATTTCAATGATTAGACTGAAGGGTGGGTTTTCATTTTCAGTAATTCTCAAATAATTCAATTATCATTAGTACAAATAGATCAGTTCAGTTGGTAAAACTTTTTCTTTTCCGGAGAGCCAATTACGTTCAGTTAGCCATTTCGAATAATTGCAAAGATGGAAATGGGAAACTAGTGACTCCCGATTTCTATTCTTTTCATCCTCACACTTTTGTTGAACGCCTATTAATGGTCATTCGACAACACTCATCACCGCTATCAATTATTGTCCTTCATCTTAATCTGGTGACCATGGTATACCCCTAAATATTGGAAATTTCAATAAAAGATGAATTTTTTTAATGATTCTGGTTTGTGCTACCATGGAAAAGTTTATTGCTATTAGATTTGCGAGGATATTCAGAACTCTGCGAGGTTCGAACTTCAGTACGGCGAAGAAATAAGTCTGGATAAAGTTTTGGTAGCTGTCGGGAAAAAAATCCAGTGCTGTGCTTTACGTAACAGTGCTACGCTCATCCTTTGGAATCGACACAACTCTCTGTCCCATTTTGAAAAGGTTTATTGTTAATAAGTAAAATTTCATTTAAGATATCGTCCCCATACTGGGGAACGATGACATATCGCTTTATTCTTTTAAAATGCAAAATTGGTATTATTATACTACTGTTACATTACAAAAAATTATCCATTTAAGCATAGAACAATAGAAGGCCATTCTAATAAATACGAAAAGAATACAAAATTACTTCAAAAACTGAGTCTATTAAATATGATTAACTCTTACCATCGTCAAATTGTCCCGGCCTTCCCAATATTTCTTTCCTAAAACTTCTTAAATATTGCAATATATTTCTACGTAAACTTTGTAAAATATTAGTTGGAAAAGAATAATATGCAAAAAGTGCATAGCATAAATAAGATTAAAAAATCTCTTAAATACATTATTTTGATAAAATAAATCTGCGTTTAAAATATTGCAGATACACATGTTGAGTCGACAGTAAAATTGACGGAGATTTGAAATTTAAATTCATATTTTACATGTGCTTCTAAATTTTTCTCGAGTGGAAAGAATTTCGTATCCGTAAATCAATATTTCTATCAAATGTTTATTCCGATCCTTAAGCTTTTATACGTATATACAAATCAAAACGAAAGTAATATTTTCGGTGGTAGACGGAAAATGCATTTGTTTATTTTGTGTTAAATAAACAATCCATGTTTTCAATATTTTGAATTATTTCTGAAATCCAAAAGAAAATTTATATTCACAAAGAATATGTGCCTGTAAGGGCTATTTCTCATGAATTCAATAAAATACTTTTAGAAAACATATTAAAATATGTTTTAATAAAAACATTTCTAAAATATTTTAGACAAATATTTAGAATTTAAATTTTACGATATTAAATTATCGGAAAGATTACTAATAAGTTTATTTGCGTTCTTCATTTCGTTAAAGGTAAGAATAATTTGAAATAAAATGCGTAATGCAGCGAGAGGTCCCTTGAATGGTTCTGTAACAAAGTCTAATGCAATATTTATCAACATTCATAAAATTGTGAAAATCTTTTCATCCATTTGATAAAAATTACATTTGCAGAACTATGAATTAGCTAATTAGATTCAACGATATTTATAGATTTTGTTAAGAAGTTATAAAATTAATTAATTTGTTCGTGTTTTATAATTGAGCTCAGTGGTATAGATTTTAATTTCCATAAATACTGGATTTGAGCATTCTTCCAAAATATGATAATTATCACATTAAATGTAGCCAAAATTAAGAATACATTTTGTGATGCGTATTTCAATAATTCACTACCTTAGAATAACAAGCTTCGATGTTTGTGTTAGTGAATTTGCTTTTATCTAACGGAACGTTTTGCATTTTTTTAAATGAAAGTATATTCACTAAAACCAAATTCTATGCACCTAATCTTCCTATTAGATGTATAGCTTTAAAAAGAAGAAAAAACTATGACCTATTAACAATGTATCAAGTCACAGAAATTAATAATAATAACAAATGAGATGCCAAATATGGGAACAATTTTGTCCAGCAATAAATAATTTAAATGCATAGAAGATATTGAAAAGTGCATTTTTATATTAAATGCAGAACAAGGGAATATACATAATCATCTACAACATTCAGCAAACGTCTTAAACGACATCATATTTTAACTGTCTAATTATTAGTCGTAGGCGGTGTCGATAACGTATGGCTGGCTCTACCGTTATCCATCAAATTCTCCTGAACGCTCTAAATTTGATCATGAAATTCATTTGGATATATCTGGCATAGGTTGAATAAAATTTATGACCTGAACCTGTGATATCTCCCAATGAGATTCAACGCAATTGATGATCCGAGAAATGATCTATGAACAAATATTCAATACGTTTGTATAAAAGGTATCAGTAGTCTAGATTAATTTTTAAATGATTCTGCTGAAGAGATAATAAATAATTGATTAACGGAACTAAATGTTACTTCCAAAATCATACCCGTATTGTCAGTAATTAAGTTTATTTTTTCGTTATTTTCAGCTGGGCTCCTTATCTGGTTAAACGATTGCATTTCATTTCAGAAATATTTCGTTAATTAAATTTAATTTTGTTACATACCATATCTTTTAATTATACTTTCCTAAATGGATATAGCAAGCTGACTTTTACAATTTTAAATTGATTTTTAAATGCATTTTCAAAATAGCAAACCTACATAAGGAAAAAAGCAGTTTGTTCATACATTTTTAACATCACAAACTCGAAGAAAATTCTGAAAAAGGTGTTTGATGCATCGTCTTCTTATTTTCTGTCAATATAAAGAGTCCCGTGACGGATAAAATACCCCAACATCAAACAAAATTCTTTCTCTTTCAGCCTGTAACATTTTATTTCTAGACTTGGGAAAGGGGCCAGTCGGATTCGAATTCTAACCATCAGCAGCAAATATTGCTTTTAAAATTGTCTCAAGCGCTAATATTCGAGGAGTAAAGCATAAATGTGTGCCTTGATTGTCCAAGATATGAAATAGTTTTCAGAGTCGTATGACATCTAGACATTCTTGTATTGAAAAGGGAACTCTGAAACATAAAATGGAATAATATACTGCTCTCTTTTAAATAACTTCGACGTTTTCCACACACTTCACTATTTGTTCGAATTTGATTCATTTTTACAGAAGCAAATGCCGTAGCTTAGATAATCTGATTTCGAGTCAGAGTGAATTCTTCATATGATGCATTCAAATTTTTCCCAGAATTAATTTAATGAATTTATAACCATTTGTCTTACCATAGAGAAAAACCTTCGAACATTTCTTCTTTGAGCGCGGCGCAAAATAACCTAATATTCAAATTCACATAGAAGACGAAAACTGAATAAAAGGGATACTCAAGACATATAATCGAAACCAGAAGCAATAATACAGAAATATTCATAATTAAATTGATCTTCTGATCTCTGAAATGTTCATTAACTAAATTCTATTGTGTAGAGGGCTCAGAAAAGCTATCTGAATAAAAAGTATTTCAAAAACAAAATGGAATCCCTTGGGAGCACTCTTCTCTCCCGATATCGATAATGATGCTATCATTGCACCTAATGGAAAAAAATAAAGAAAGGAAGAAAGAAATTACAATTTACAAACACGCAATGGCTGTCAAATTCAGTTTGTATTCGCCGGGGAAAGTCTGATGGAGAATAACGAGATCTGAGATAACGAAGAGAGAATAAAAGTTAATAAGATTCACCTATTTTACTAGGGAAAAGGGAGCGAGGCTCAATATAATAATAAAAGCAGAATCTCTGTACAGAGATTTATTCTCACTATTGCTTTATAGTGGTCTTGTTTTACTATCCTCAGCCACATCGCAGTTTACTATGTCTTTTTAAGTAAGACTGAACACCACGAATACAAAAAACTCAAAGATCTAATCGCGTTGCAATGCAATTATTTTTTTACTTTATTCTTTATATTTATTCTCTCTTTTCCTTACTTGGTGTTTTGTTTTGTAAATGTATTTTTTTCTCATCTTATAGTTTTTCCATGACATGTAGTTATTACATGTGTCCAGTTATTTCCATGTGCAATAGTGTAATTTTTTTATTTTCATAGTTTTATTTATTAACATGTTCTGTGTTACCAAAAAAAATAATGTAACGCACGATAGCAGACCATCCTAACGGATTCACTCCTGATAGCATTAAACTTGCAGACTTTAATAATTAGGCACCTGTGAGAAGAATTCTTTAAGGTCTAAAAGAGGTCATCATCTCGGGTGTTGTGATTTTTCCACGACACTGCTTAAATAACCTTAACCCTCTCACACCGAACGAGGTGGTCTAAAAATTGCCCTTGTTTCTGTCCTGCTTCTCCTGCTCATGTCATTGACTGTATTGGCGCCTCTGCGAGGGGGAAAATGGACTTGTGGTACTGTTAGAGCGACATGGTATCATGGACCTGGTCCAGTATTTGGAAAAGGGAGATATGAAACAATAGGCATCTGATGACTCTCGCAGTCGATTCCTCTTCTGCAGCAACAGATTTCAATTTCTGGTTTTACCCTCTTACACCGATCGAGGCGGTCCGAGAGGTCAAAACATTTCCCCTTAAAAACGACGAAGACCGGTCTGAGGCAGTTGGCTTCTTTTGAGCGGAGGTGAGGTTCTGAGATCGCTTAGAAGATTAGCGCTTTAGAGGGTCCAATAGTTGTAGTAGAGTCCCGGTAGTTGCCAACCACAGCCCATTTCTGTCCGCCTTAAGAGAAGGCTATAGAAGGGCGTGGGGTGATGGGTTAAATGGCCACCTAGGTTGGGAGAGTCCAACTCATGTCCTATCCTCCCCTAAAAGTCCCGGTTTTAAAGGCAATAGAAGAAAAAAGTCCCCTCGGCATTAAAGAGTTAAAGATTATAGTTGCAGGTGCATGGAATGGTATTATGTTATGTATAGCTTAAAGAGGTTTAATGATGGTGACTGTCTGCATTCTAGTCAATATCAGTTTTAGTTCACGGAATATTTGGTTGTTCCCGGATTCCAGCAGAACTGAAAGTAGGCTTAACTGAGGCTTTGTGAGGATCCCAAATTCATATTCGAACAAAACTGAAGTCTGCATAATGCGTCTCATTGGAATTATTACCACAAATAAAATTAAAATTGGAATCAGCATGGGAAAAGAGGACGCAAATGATTGACAAACCAAAGTGCAGATACTTGTCTTCTATATTAAGTAGATAAGTATCTGCAAAGTGTACGCAAAAGTATTCTTCTTTCTAATCCTTCTGATCTGAATCAGATCAGACCCATGAGGTCGTTCGCCTTCATCACCTCCAACAAGAAATCCGGTCGATTAAGCAGGTCATCATACACCAAGGCAACACAGTCAAGTAGATGTTGCGGAGTGGCCTCAATCATGTTGCACTTTGTGCAGATATTGAACTTCTTATCACCACGAGAGAATCTGAAGGTTATTAAGTGACGAAAGTTCAGCGAGCCAAAGCTGATTGGTATTTTCTATCCCCCTTAAAATGTATAGTAGCACCGGGGCCTTCACTACGATACTGCATGTTCCTGCCCGCTATATTCCGAGCTAGCCCATCCCACTGGAGCCGAGACATAATTCTGAACTATTTCGCTGAAATTAATCTTCCTTCCCCGAACGAAACGAAGCGCCTTTGGCCGAGAATGTCATTCGATGTTCTGTAGTCGGAACCATAGCAATGGTGTCGAACTACCTAAATTAGGCTGGATGCTATATTTTACATTCTAGGATGTCGGCAAAAGCGTGATTTTATGCAACGAACTGAATTTGATTTTGGGTTAATTTAATTTTGATAACTCAAGAAATATTTTATTATTCTAAATTTGTTTTTTATGTTAAATGTTAATTTTGTATCGTCTTGTGTCTGTAAATAAATGTCTTGTGATATTTTAAATGCACAGTTTTATTTCAAAGATATTACAATACCATGAATGAGCTGGTGGGTGCCTCCGAGAAATGTTAAAAAAGGTCTTTCTTCTTGAGTATAACTCAAGGTGTACGTAACATTAATTTATAAATAGCATTTCCCGAATATTTTTTTGTCAATTTTTTTTTTATTCATTAATTTTACATTATCCTTGAACGTTTAATATTGCATTTGTTTTAAAGAGGAGATGGATTTTTTTCTTGAAAAATTGATGCATATAAATTCATAATTGGATGATTAAAGGTTTGAACAAATTTCAACATATTTTTTTAAAAAATAAATTTGGAGATTTTTTTATCATCTCAAAAATTAAATAAAATCAAAAAGTTTTTAAAATCATCAATTGCAGTTTTATAGAATTTTTCAAGACAGCAAGAATGGCATGTGCATTTAATTAAAAAACAACAAATGCAGAGTTATATTCGCTTTTAGAGTAACAAATAGTTAATTTACTACATAATTGTAATTGAATTTCTATGGAAAGAAGCATTTATATTATTTATAAGGATATGAAATATTCCATATCCATTTTCAAACTTGAAAATTGTTAAGAATTACTGAGCTTTTATTGAAACTATCTGTAGAGCAGCGATAAATTGTGCAGTGAATTCCAGTAAAAAAAAAAAAAACACTTTTTAAAATATTATGCATGCTTCATTGCATGTTCATGTGCACTGAGGTTGTAATTCACCTTTCAAAAGAAATTGTTCTTTAACACGGTTTGATAAAGGTTTTATTAAGTTTAATATCTTATTTATTTGCGCTTCAAATTCGCATTTATGGCAACATATGCGTTTCACTTTCTTTGCATTGTAACACTGTAATGGCAGAACTAGAAAATTTCTTTGGCCGTTTTTATTAATTTTAGAGCACTAACAGTATCTAAGAGAATTTCCATATTCCTTCCTGATCAAAGAATAGAATTTTTTTTTATTAGTCCATAAATTTTTTTGTTGGAAGTCTTTATTACCGGTATGAATGAGACACTCCGCCTTTGGCAATAAAATATAATTTACGGCTGAATAAGACAAAAATTATTGATAAGAAAATAATTCATTTTCATTTCCCGGAATATACAGCTGTTTTCTGATTGATATATTTATAAATCCTTTATCTAATTAAGAGGAATGGATTTCCTTACGGAATTATATAATTTCCGAAAGAATAGTTGAATCTAAATTAAATGAGAAAACCTTTACAAATCCTTTATCTAATTAAGAGGAATGGATTTCCTTACAGAATTATATAATTTCCGAAAGAATAGCTGAATCTAAATTAAATGAGAAAACCTTTATAAATCCTTTATGTAATTAAGAGGAATGGATTTCCTTACAGAATTATATCATTTCCGAAAGAGTAGCTGAATCTAAATTAAATGAGAAAACCTCAAAAATGGAAGTTTAAACTTAAAACATTTTATAAAATCCTTCATGCACTAAGCTATATTCAACCCAGAAATATAAATATGAGTTATTGAATATAAATCTAGTAATTCGGCTGTGTAAAATAGACATTAAATATTGTCATTTAAATTATAGAAAATCATGTTTGTAGTTGCGTTAAATGATCTTTGCTGGATTTCAAGGCTGAAAAATTATTTTTCTTTGAAAATATAAGGATGAAGTCTATTTAAGATCCTTGTCTATAAAAAAAGAATTATAAATTGTACACATTAAATTAATTTTTGATTTCTTCGGAATATGTGAACAAAAATTATTTTTTGCATTGAATTTAAAAGAACAAGCACGAGCATTACTGGTAATGTATATAATAAATACATGAATAATTATTTACAAGGTTAAATATGCTTATCATACTTCTGCCCGCGGTGTAGCATGTAGCATTTTTTGTAAAATGTAGCACTTCATAAATATTTCAAATAGTCTAACATTCTTCTGATTGCATAATATTATCAATCAAATTTGCATAAATTTTTCTCTTAAAAATATCTTTAAATAATTTTCTATCTTCGAAATGCATATAAAAGAATTTGAATATCTGAAAACTTAAGTAAAGAAATTTTAATTGTTTTTTATTCCGAATTTGCCGGTACTTTGTCTTATGTAAGCATAAATAATTGAAATAAGCTATGATTTCACTTTGAAATAAAATTTGTAACTTTGTGATGCTGGAATTTAAAAAAAATGTCGGTAAAGGTTTTGAACACTTGAAAATTTGCGTATGAAATCGTTGCCATTGATCTCAATATTTGTCGAATAGTGAAATGACTACGAAGGTTGTTAAAAAATAAATTCCTTTGCTGTGTAAACGGAAACCGAGAGAGATGTTGACAAAGGTACATATTTAATAGCGATTTACAAACATTACAATACTTAAAAAGCCTTATTAAAACCTGTGTCGACTTCCTTTTTTTGTTCGACTGCCATGTTGCTGGCTGTACCTTTGGACACAGCTTTCTATGTAAAACTTGTGAGTCGTAGTCAGATAGACAAGCCCATAACGCTTTTAAACAACCTTTAGTTATAGAAATATTTTTTAAAAAATTCTATTTTAGATATTTTTTTCTATCTCTCTTTTAAAAAAATATGTCTCAAACATCGTTTTACTTTTATTTTTTAGGGTACTTCTTGTTTCTTGCCCCTACTGAATGAAGTTGTTGCTCTTATAATTTTATTTCTTTCCTTTTCTTCTATTTTTTAAAATTTTATTTACTACTTATAACATTTTATTAATATTTAATTTTTTGCTTATTTTTATATTACGCTTATTAATTTAATATGTATATTTGAATTTATTTTTATTTTTGTAATTATTTATTAAACTTGCTGTCTGTATTTTATTGTATTTATATTTGTACACATTTATATTTGTATTTTGTATTTTATTACTTATATTGTTTTATATTACTTATATTTTTATATTGTATTACTTATGTTGTTTTATATTCCTGCGGGCCACCAGCCGAGTATCTGTAGATGGCGCTGCCATCGCCAGTGACGTCAGAGTATCAAGCCGCCGAGAACAGAGGACGACGAGATGGAAGGCGATACGAGACATATTAACAACGTTGGCTTTTCCGACAAGGACTAAAGACGATGATGGTATCCAAAAACCTATTTAATGACGAAATGCTTCAATTGTACATATCTTTAATTGTAAATAATGCTGCTTCAAAATGCATTCTTAATTCTGCTTAATATAATAGTTAGTTAAAGTTACTGAGTTATTATTTTTATGGAACCCAACACTAAGCCTGCCTGATGATCGCCTATATTACTTATATTTTTGCATTGCATTACTTATATTGTATTATATTACTTATAGTTTTGTATTGTATTACTTATATTTTTGTATTGTATTACTTTTATTTTATTATATTACATAGATTTTTCTATTGTGTTACTTATATTGTATTATATTACTTATACTCTTTGTATTACCCGATTTTTTTTGTATGGTATTGTATACTTATATGTATATATTGTTTTCTATTACACTAATATTTGTACTGAAATTTTTCTTCCCGTCGACTCGTGAAATGCTTTACACCTTTTGTTTAAGCAGGGTCTGTGAAGGAAATGAGAAAACGAACTGTCGGAAAGCCTTGTATACTTGTATACCTGATCTACAACAATTGTGTGATTTTCAGAAGTTTTATTTAGTTAAAGAATTCTGGATAAAATAGCACTTGAATGTAGATATGAATGTCACCATTATAAAAGGAAAGGAAATTGCTATTAGATTTTGTGACAAGAAATGCTCATAAAATAAACCCATAAAATTCTTCTATTAACTGGTGAATTTGAAATTCCATCTGCTAGAAGATTTTGCCAGATAACCAAATAGGAAACATGATTTGGAAATTGGACTTTTTTTACTTCACTTGCTTATATTAGTTTAAGAATTGCTTATTTTATTTTATTGTATTTTTTATTTGAAGGCTTTTATAGGTCACTACAAGGAATTTTATTTAGTCGGCATAAATTTTATTTAGTTCAAAGAAAGAGGAAACAAATTCACAGGTAACCTTTTTCTATAGCTGGTGTATCTATTTTATAATGATGCTACATTTTCTGCTTTCGAAACGGACATTTCATGAATGAGTTTATATCTATATGTGTTCGGTGAGCACTTCTCTTCCATAATTCCATGAAAAGAATGGCTTGCACCCATTACATCATTTTGTTTCATTGTTTTTTATATGTAATTTCTAGAATGTTTAAAACACTGATACCAAAAGGCCAGAAGGTATTGAGACCATTGCGGTTGACAAACACGTTTTATCCTATTACCTCTTTTTATTAACGCAGAGAAATAAATATAATAGATTTTTTATGGTAACTCTAGATACTTAATGAACTGCAATAAAGGTCAAGCTACGTAAAATTCATAATATTTCTTTTCGTAATTTCGGAAATTACTAGAAAATACTATTAAACATAATATAGAACCAAACATGCTGATACTTCGATACAAGTATCAAATCCTTTCCCACAGAACTTTAAGAAATATATAAATCACTACATTGAATATTTAAAGCATAATTTAATAACGGACCATATCTTCTGAAAATTCAAAATAACCGTCAAAACATCCGACGTATCTCTTTTACTTCACATTATATGACTCTTTTCTTGTTGGGCTGTATGCAGTTGTATATTTATGATTAAATTTTAGAATCACTGTTACTAGAAGAAGCAAAAATATCTGAGAACAACAGTAAATTATAACTTTAAACGCTTAAATTTTTATTCCTTTCTTGTTTAATATAAACGGAGACTGAAATAGTCAATAAATAAAAAAATGGACGAATGAATTAAAGCTTTCATGCATAAATAGTTTAAATTAGGAGTTTAAAATGAGATTAACTTGTACAAAGGGGAACGGATCGCATTTTATTTTCAGAATATCTGCCACCTGTTGCTGCGTTGCAGAAAATTGCATTTTCTGTTTATTTTTAGGCTTATCTTTCAGTATCCCTGTGATCAGTGAGCTACCTGATATATCGCGGTAAATCCGCTCAGCCTAAGCGCATTGTATCAGAGACAATGGAAGAGGATTTGGCGGCAGTGAAGAACAAAGAAAAACTCGCATTCTCTTCGCTTTAAGCTCGCTTTTCTTTCCTTTTCTCTATTAGGTTCTCCGTCTCTTATGTGCCCCTAACCGATTGGATGATTCTCAGTAGGAGGCTTTGGAGTAAGCCTGAAAATTTAGCCAGAACATTTTTAGAGCATTACAAAAGAAATTATCTTTTATACTGGTCATTTATTTCGCGTTTTCTCTTTTTGTTATCTTGATACTTAAAATGCCCCTCATGGAAATGGGTGGATTCCGTTGTTGTCTGTTTAATGTTCTATATACATTTCTAGTATTTTTCAATATATAATGAAATTTATGCATATTATTACATTTACAAGTTTAGACGATCAAAAAATTTCACAACTGGCATCTGAAATGAATGTATATTCGTCACAATAAATATTTTTTGTGATCCTTTAAATTCCAGTTTTTCAGATAAAAATGCCGTGTATTTTAGCAATTTCTTTTCTTATTAAATCTTTATAGCAATAAAGAAACAAAAATATATGAATAAAGAAAATGCAAAAAAGAAAAATATGATCAAATTAGTTTATTAAATCAGAGTATCAAAAAAATTAAAATTAAATTTTAAAAATGTGTAATGTAAAAATGATTTCAATCGGTATAAGATTTGAGTTTACATTTATCACAATAAATAATTCTATTGTAAAACTTAGGATGTATAGTTTTTGTAATTAAAAAATGTCATATATTGTACTAATTTTTTTCTATTAAATTCATATACTATAATTACAAAAAAAATGACAGAAAAATGAAATGTCAACAAATGCTAAAGTGATGAAATGAGAAAGAGAGTTTCGAATAATTTTTAAAATATAATTTTGAAAATGTGTCATTCCGAAAATGATTTCACAAAAAAAAAATCAGTTTTAAGATGGCGAAAAAGTGTTTTCATACCAATAAATTATTGGAAATTATTTGATAAATGTCAGGTAAAGATGAAAATCTTTACAAACCTAAAAAAAAACATTGATCGAAATCTAATATCCTCAAGGGGCATATTGCAATATTCGGGAAGCTTCTTCATCATATTTCGCATATCTAATTCCAGCCTTCTCTAAAATAAATCGCCAAATCTCAATAAAATTATTAAAAATGATACTTTCGAATGTTTTTTTAAATTTTGTTTATCATACCTCCACGAAACAATCTTTTACCCGGAATGGCTATTTTAATTTGTATAAAATCTCTAACCTTCCTGGACGCTGTTATTTTTAAATTTTCTTGCTGGTCCTCTGGTGCATCAGATGGCTAAATATCCTTTGTTTTCATACATGTCATTTTGAGATTAAATAAGGAATCGGGGAATAAAAGTTCACTTGAAATAATAAGATAAAAAAATTATAAAGTACCCCATAAATCACATTTTATAAATAATTGGGCTTAAATATATATTTTTCGAAATATATATGAAATGTTAAAAAATTCGCTTTGAGGTAACAAATTGCAGGAACCTACTCCAACGATTTATACAAGGATATAAGTTGGATTAAGTAGTAAGATTTGACTAGGTTTAAACTCCTTTCAAATATAATGATAAACCTGAATAAAATATTTTGAAGACAGTTTTTAGGAACTTTAATGCGTTTATAGATATATGCATTTACATCGAAATTCGGAAGAGAAGAGAATATTCGGAAGAATTTTGAGCCAGACGAACTCCATAGTAGTGAGCCTGATACACCTGAAGAATGCAATGAAGCTTCTACAGAAAACTTCCGTTTAAACGGAAAGGAGGAATTCACTGTCCGTTCTGAGTTCGGTCACTAGAATATATTTCATCCCTTTCCTGTATCCCTATAGTTTGTCAGAGAGCTGTTATCTTCTCAGAGTATGAAGCACTGCTTCCTGTCGTTCTTACGGAATCCAATTATGCATGATTTTTTTTTCATTTACATCGTTTCATACTTTTTTCTGCTTCAGAAAAAGAGAAAGGTAAAATATTCTGAAATTTGCCAACTCCTTTTTTTCTTTCTTTGTCTACAATGAAGTAACTTTTTCAAAGCCTTTAATTTTTTTGGATTTATAAAAATGTGCAGTTTTGTTATGACGATTCTTTGATGTCATTAAATTTTTAAAATGTGTAGTTACAATTTTCTGCAATAATATACATTTTTATTTTAAATACCTACATTTTAAAAACAACCTCTTAACATTTTTGTGGCATTGGGATTTATAACAAAAATGATACAATATTAAAAACTATATTTTTTATTTGAACACAGATTGAAACGTCGAACTATGAAATTTTCTATTTTTCATTAAAATAACACAGAAAAATAGTTAACTTATATAATTTTCTGATTTGTTAAATATACATAGGTAAACTGAAGAAAATTGCTATTGTTGTTTTATAGAATGGAAGGAATTTAACTGAAGAAAAGAAGAAAAAGAAGTCTCAAACAAAAAAGAGAAGAAGCGCTGTGAATTTGGAGCACTGTTGTGTTCCTCAGCGATGTGCTACATATTTTATCTCTTTTATGCTCTCTTTCAACGCAAAAAGTTTTTTCATGCTATTTTATTCTAGACCTTCATATTTGGCCATACTGTTTTTCAGGAAAATAAAATAACGTAGATCATTTCGAAGGAAGGAATGTTTGTACGTTTATGGAACTTCTGCCGCAAAGAAAAAAAATCACACAGAGTCAGTGTTTCATTCATAAGATTTGGGAGCCACGAGTAAATAAATATTCTCTTCAACATTTCAGGGTGTTTTTCTTTTCCATTTTTTCAGATTACACCTAGAGAACTCTATGAAAGATATCGTTTTGGAAGCAGAACGAAAACAAACAGGTTAAAATTGTCTACGCAATCGTAAAATCGAAAATGTCCTCGGGAAAAACCGATTTCCCTGGTCTAAAATGGAATCCTAACTCCCCGTAAAAATATACGAAAAAGATATGCAAAATAAATAAAATGAAGCTTCGATATTTTCATAGAAATATAGGAAATATAATATTTCTCCAGGAAAGGAAAAAATGATTTTGTGAACAAATAATACCTAGATAAAGCAGAATATAGGTCATACTCTTTGAAAGAAACATATAACTTAATATTAAGAGACTGAGAGTTGGATCGTGAGATTTATATATACTTATTTATGTCCATGGTATTCACAGGAATCGGATCTTCTCTCTTCCTTATATCCAGGTACTGAGACCCTTGATCCTCATATACCTGACTCATAGAACTGTTCCCAAATCCGTTTTTTGGAAAAGGGTTTTAAAGTATGGAATATTTCACTTCTTTAATATTTGAATATGGTTGAAAAGTTTTTGAAAGTTTTTACACCTTAAAAGTGAGTTCATATTGATTTTCATTATCAGAAATCATACTCAAAGAATTAAAACTGGTGAAATTTCACATATCCTGTTCGTGGGCTCTTCTAACATTCTGATAAAAGTTTCCATGATAATTTTAAATGTATTTCTTGTTAACTGTTTTATTACAACTATGAGGATTTTTCCTATATTTATATGCTGTGGTTGATATGCGGAATAAAACTTGAACACAGAGACATGATACGAATATTACCATTTTAAAAAATTAGCTGAAGAGAAAGATTTAAGTTTTCATGCCATCGATAATATCCCTCCTCGCTTCCAGACATTCCATTCTTTCTATTTAATGACGCAATGCCATTGTTCTAGGCTATTTTTTATAATCTTGAATGTCAATTTCGAAAACTACATTTTCAAAATTTTTATTCATGAATATAATATTATATCTTTTATACATGAATTATAATGTTTATCGTTTATTCAGAATTTTGATTATCGACGTTAAATCCCTGCCAAGATGAATGAATTTTTTAATTAGAATATAAGCTAAAAAAGATCCCTTTTGCAAAAGTTGACCTTTTGTAGCGGAATACAATCTGAACCATATAAAGATATATGTTCTAAAACATTTCTAATGTTAAATGTTGTAAAAGCAAAAGATAGTATTCATAAAAAGTGTAATTCGCCTTTGAAATATAGATTGAAAGTTTTACATAATTTGCTTTTTAAATTAGAGTCAAAGGAATGATGTTGCCTGCAAACAAAAGAGAAACTAGTAATTGATTATTTTAATTTTCATATGAGTTGCGGCTTTTATTTTATCTACAATTACAATTAATCAATATCTTTAAAAAAATTCTAAGATTTACTAAAAAGTACAAAAAATGAATTTTACGAATCTCAAAGAAAGTTATTTAGTACATGAATGAATTAATTTAATTATACTGAAATATTTTGGCTTTCCAGCGCTTATAAAAAGCGTTTTGGTATTTTTCGACATTTGTAATATATTATTATTTATGAGCAGGTATAAAGTACTTGTATGTGATTTCTTTTTATATACATTGATAGCCTTATCTTTGCTTTCCCTGACTCTTCTAAAACTTCTTTTTGGTTATTTTTGTGCCATTTCCTATAAACAGATATTGCAATATACTCTCAATTATACTCTGTATGTGATTTCTTTTGCGAACAATTAATTTAATATTACTGAATCATTTTGGCTTTCTGACGCTTATATAAATTTTTTTTTTGGATATTTTTCCGACATTTCCTATAATCAGATATTGAAATATATTCTTATTTATGAGCAAGTATAAAGTACTTGTGTATATGATTTCTTTTTATGAACATTGATAGCTTTACATTTACCGTCATGACTCTTCTAAAATTTCTTTTTGATTATTTTTTGCGTCATTTCCTATAAATAGATATTGGAATACACACTCAATTATACTCTGTATTTGATTTCTTTTACTAAAAATGACATCCTTCAGCAGAATAGTTGTAGATTTTTTTTTATCGGTAATCGGAAGATTAAATTGTTCCTAAAAGCCTCGCGATTAGTTTCGCCATTTTCTCGTCGATCAATTTTGGAGACGGAAATGGATTCTAACTACAAATAAAGGGAAAAGAGGCCTAATGTTGTCTACTCTAGTCCTCTCGTTAATTGACTGCACGACAAATTAACTTCACAGTTGTTTTCTCTCCTCTGGGTAGAGCGCTAGATGCAATTAGTGAAAGGCGGTTAATTATGTGGCTTTTGGCCGAAATACCAGTCTCTTCTGATGTCCGATATTCACTTGGGTTTGAAATTATTTTTCATTTTGTTTTTTGAAGTAACGACGGAAATCTCATAGGATGACGCGCAGAATTCTTAATTCAGCTTTTACCTATAGCTATATGTAATTTGACATAAGGAACAGCACATAGAAATTTGTTCAAATCAAGGAGAGCATTTGACTCTGAAGAAATTTTAAAGGATGTACAACAATTACGAAATTTTAGAACAATAATTTACTTACTTAATTCACAGTAAGGATATATCTCTATTTTTTCTTTTCTTTTATTGCAAAGGAAGGAGATTCTGTGCAGACATTTTTATGTCATAACGCGGTGACAGTTTTAGTTGTACTATTATGTATGGGTGTTGAATATCATAGACCTTTTCACCTCTCCTTTGTTTAACACTCTGATTCCTAAGCCGCCCGTAACCGGTCATGCGACTTTCATACTAGTGGGGCGGATTTCGGCCGGTTGCTGTTGCGAAAGGGGGAGAAGGCAGTTGGGCGAGTGGCCCTTAAGAGAGAGATAAGAGATGGAAGGTCTGTCATTCATATCTCCCACAACCCGTAGTGAGGAGAAAAAGGGTAACGGGTTGAACGAATCCATTCCACAGATAAATTGGTAAGCAAACCTCCGTATACAACTGTACTCAGATTTTGAGAACTCTTAATAGTCAAAGGGTTAACATAGCAGAGCATTTTCGGAATGTATTGTTTCTGTTAAAATTTGTCTTACCCTTAACTTTTTAATCCCGAGGCGACTTTTTTCTTCCAGTCCAATTAAAACCGAGAATTTTGGGTTGGAAACGACAAGAATTGGACTCTCCCAACCTGCGTGGTCATTTATTCCCCACCCCCTGCTATAGCCTGTCTTTATTAAGGCGCATGGAAATTGGTTGTGGTTGGCAAGGATAATTGGACCCCCAATCTCTCTTATCTCCTAAGTGATCTCAGAACCTCACCTCTCCTCAGAAGAAACCAACCACCTCAGACTGACCGCCCGCGACCGCCTCGCTAGGTGAGAGAGGGTTAAGGTCATATGTGTCTGATAATTCTTATCCTATCTGGCAAATACAAATATCAGTTGAAAGTTGCAACTTCATTCATTTGAAAAGAAAAAGTTTCGAAATTCCTTCATTCTGCAAAATGATTGCATTTTGAACATATATAAGGAATATCAGTTTTTAATTTTATTAGCAACAAAAAAATACGTGGCAGATCTACTTCTTTCATTTAACCTAATTAATGCCACAAAGCAACCTTTAAATAATCCATATTTGTTATCTTTATTTACATTCATTTAGTGACAATTTTTTTTTTTGGCATAACTAGTGTGAACAGTCTTGCAGACGGCTTTTGAAAAACGCTTAAAAATAGATACTTTTGTGCAATTTTAAGGAATGCTATGAATAGGTTATGCATACTTATGCAATTCTAAATCATTTAAATCAATTTTTATAACATTAATTATTTTATTTAAAGCAATTTAAATAATATAAATGAATGACCATTTTCTTCATTTTAAGGAACTAAGCTGTTCATTTTATTAAACATTCAAGACAAACCTTTCGTAAGTATTACTAGCAATTATACCATAATTCTAGAAAAATGAATTTAGTTATATGGTTTAAGATACCTTTTTTCACATAGATAAATCATAAGATGGAATACAGATAAAACACATTTTTTGAGAACACTGAAATCACACTGGTTCCTTTCATTTCATACACTTGTAAACTCTTTTTCACTTTTTAGTGGGTGGGCATAGATTGCACGTTTTTCTTTTTCCTAAATTTTCCTCTTGATATAAAAAATTCCTTCTCACACTTTCATTCTGGCCATTAGTATACATCGATTCATGCCAATTTGGATCAGATTATTTCATTCTGCATTCGTTTATTTCTACATTAGTCCTTCTCATGACTAAGTTGATCACACCTTCATCAAGAAGTAAATTCAAGTATCTTTGCGTTCTGCTTTATATCCTATTTTTGTAGGATGTTTCAAATCAAGACAGACCCCTTGAAATGATTTTTTGAATAAAAATTATCATCTTGCTCAGAATTATTAGGAAACTCATCATCCTCATTCCCAGAAAGTTCAGATTTTGTTTTGCTTTCGCGCTTAATATAAGATATGATTGTTTAGAATCATATTATTCTAAATCAGAAAAATTATTAACGAGATCTTCGATTTCTGTTTAAGGGAGGTATATGGGACATTTTCTTGTAAAATTTGAAGCAATATTTATCAGTTTTGCGAAAAACGAGCATCCAATAAATAGCGTCTATAACTCACAAAACTTATCTGCTGTGAGCGATCTCCCAAACCGTATAAAATGAAACACGTGGTAACTAAAAAATAGTGAAGCTAGAAGTGTGAAACTGGATATGTCACCTTGGATAACTGGTTTTATAAAGTAAAAGAAAGGGTAGTGACGATTTTTAATTTTTAGGGTGAAAACGACAATTAGAAAATGGTGTGCGTCTCTTAGATCAAACACATCAGTTAAAGGTTTAAAAAAACTGGTTGTACATACCTTACGTTTTGAGGCAAGTGTATTTATGTGAAGATTATTTCTTTGTGTTGCATTCTGAGATAATGATCTGTGGAATAAGCGTGTGGTTATAATTTTGCTAAATCTTTGAAACTGAGATGTATTTTTCTTACAAAAGAAGAAAAAGTTTATGTTAAAGAAGATCTAAATAACACATTTCCAAAATATTAAACTGTTAATGCGAATGGAGAAAAGAAATAATTTTCAAAAAATATGTAGGATTTTTTAAAAATTAAATTAAAACTTATTACATGACTTAACTGGTTGCTGATTTCAATGGATAAATATTTGTTAGAATTTGATTATTTATTTGAAAATAAAGAATTAATAAGTGGATGCAGATTTTAAAAGGCTGCTGTCTTCAGAAATATTAGGTTCACCAAAATATTTAGAGTCCAGAGGAGAAATATTTGTTGGTGCTGGAGAGGACGAAACTTTTAGTTTTGATTGGCTTGCTGAAGGAACTTTTTGAATCAGAAGCTACTCTTTGGTTGCGAAGGAATTGGTCTTGCGATAACCACCTCTGACTTCTGTCAAGCCATTTGACTCTGCACTAGAAAGATGTGAACCATAAGTCCTTCTATAGGACCGGTCGTCTGTGGCCCATCTTCTGCAAATTGTTTTATTGTTTCTTTTCGGTGGCATTTTTGTAAGATGTGAAAATAGAGTTCAGCAAAAAGAGAAGGCCCAGGCAGCAACTCCACCCGCACATGCCATTCAGACCTTTGTGACAATAACAGCTACCCAGAAGAATTAAAATTAAATAAAACTATACCGATTCTCAGAGTTGTAATTATTTTGATGTGGAAATTGAGATTTTTTATGGGGAGTTCTCGGTTGTTATTTATTACAAAAGGGAAGATTTCAATTTCAGCGCCAATTTCTTGAGCAATTTTCATTCAAATCTTAATACTAAGATATATGAAAATAAATTTTTTCTCAATTTCTTAGAATTAAGTAAATTTTCTATAACAGGTTCTCTTATTTAATAGCAACAAATAATTTAATAAAAATATTTGCATTATAATGGATTTCCAGAAAATAACAGGACATAATAAATAGCATAACTTAATAAATTTTTAATTAAAAAAAGGCTTGGATGATTTTTAAATCTACTTTAGTTTTTCTCAATAGATGGAACTAGGCTTTTTAGTTTCCTCCTCAGTAACTATTGTTTTTTTTAGCTTAAAGAAGTCCTTAAATATATAAATAAGTTTGTTAGAATTTATGTAGACGAAATCCATCGGAATAAAGACTTGAATTCTAAATAAAATATCCATGATGAAACAACTTATAAAGCAAAACATTATTCTAAATAAAAAACTATACATTTAATTTAAAAATGGTTTTCAATATTTTTACATAATGAATTTTCTTAATTTGAAACAGCAAACTAAATAAGTTTATTTTTTAAATATGACGCGAGCAAAAATGCAAAACAACTAGCAATTTTTCTTTCTAATTTTTAAGAACTTTTTCGAATAATTTTGCAAGTGATTCACCGAACATCTCTAAATAAATCCGACATAAAGTTAGTTTACTGAACTTTACTGCTGTCAGAATTTTTTTATAATAAACTAAATCTTTCTAGTTGCTGGTCTTTTTTCTACAGTTTTTGAGAAACAAGAAGAATTTGAAATTGAGAAGACAAAGTAGCCACCATATCCAAAACAAAACAAGCGTAGTATGTGTTTATGTGTGGACTCTTATAGTTCATGGAAAAAGTTCCAAAAAATTTATTATCGAACTTCGCTTTAGTCCAGCACTTTTCTTGCTTTATGAGGTGGAACAGTAAGCAAAACCCGACCATTCGGAACTTTTTGTAGTGGTCAAATATAAACAAAGATTTTTTTCATGTACAGATAGCATATTCCGTAATAGGGAAAGATACTTTCTTATGTGGTATAACATTTCATTATTAAAAATGTTGCTATGCGTATTTAATTAATTTTGTACTTCCTGGAAGAAAATATGCGGACTTGTGGAATAAGTATTTAAAATCTTGTCGTAAAAAGAATGCAGCATTATTGAAACTTTAATATTTCCATATCTTATTAACGTGTCATAAATCACTCATTTTACTTTTATCCTGTCTCTCAAAATTTCTAAAAGGATTTTAAGAATTGCAGAATAAATATTTTATTTTTATGTTCATTCTAGCATTAATTTTAATTAAAATCATTTCCATCGTTGCTTAGGCTTACCAAACATTTCTGAGAATTCAAATTCTTGAATCTTAACGCTAAACAGGAAAACGTAGAAATTTTATTTAAGAAAATAATAAGTTGCGAATTATTATTGACCAACCATTCTGTAAGTTTTTACAAAATACAGAAATATAGTTCCAAGATATTTTAATTTATGATTTTTTTGACAGATTTTAATGATTTCAGAGAAATCTAAAATCTCTGAAAAAGGGGTTCGGCATACTCAATAACATTTAGTTTTTCTGATGTGTTCTCTCGATCAAAATATTAAAATAAGCTCTCAACTGAGTGAAAGTATCTGTTTTTATCTGAACTTCTTTTTAACTGGCGTGATTGTTCTTATTCTTTAATTTCCAAATGAATTTTATCAATTAAATTTTAAAAAGATTACATCTGAAATGAAATGCCCAAAATTAATACTTATAATTTTATTTCTTAGTGTAGTTTGTTTTACAGTATAAGTATTTTTTGGCGAAAGGTATAACGAATCCTCACTTTTGTAATTATTATTTTGAACGTTGTATTTTTTACACAGGTTTAAATTTAAAATGCTTCTTGAAATCACTGAAACCATTTTCATTATTTTCAGAATCCGAGGGCAGAAGAAACTGAAAAAAAAATCATAAACTTTTATTGCATGCATGAAAACACTAAATAAAATGGTGTGGTAAAAAAATTATGAGATCAAAATCAATTTTCAGACGAGACGACTTTCACACATGTATCCAATAAAAATAAATTCTCCAACTCTGTAGTTTCTCATTTATTTTGAAGGAACAAAAGACAAAAAGCCTATTTTTTTTCTTGTCATTCGATGCCAATCACTTGTTATTAAGATGAAGGAACAAAATGTCGAGGGAAAGTGTTTGGAAGTGTCGTTTCTCCTAATCCTTGTTGATAATGATTTGGAAGAACGGTTATCGAAAGAAAAGGATGTCGCATGTTTTCACCTAAGGACAGCAATTATCGGATCATTTGCTCTTTGGGAATCACGGGATAATTTCAGGTATATATTTTCATTTTATTCTTGAAATAAAACTAATATTTCTATTTTTATTTTATGAAAATTTGGTTCCTCAAATGTTAGCATAATTACTTCAAGAAGAGAAAAATTCATTTTTCTATACATGTGTATTAAATATAAAATTCCAGCTTAATTTCATCATTTTTTATTTACTTTTTCAACATCATCGTTCATAAATCATTGAGCTAATTTGAGAGGATATACTCAATATCTTATAGCAAAGCTTTATGCATGTAAAGTGATCTTATACGCAATATTTGTTTTAGATTTTAAATGCAAGTATTAAAACGTTTTGATCAAACAATTTTAGTAAGTACAATAACAAAATTAAAAACCGATAACAATATTATTAAACAATATTATTAAGTACATGATTCAAGAAGAAAAAAATTGATGCTAGAAAACGCCGGGTAATTCCCAAAGATGAAGGAAAACTTATTTGTGTTATTATTTAGGATATATCTTTTAATAATTTTAGAAGATTATATTTTTCTTTTGTCTTTAAAAAACTCTAACAAATATTTTGAGAAGAAAAGGCCAGAAAACGTTTGGTATAATCGATTTTGTATAAATCTTGCGGACAAAAAATAAGTGTCTATTTTCTAATTTTTTTCTCTAGAATTTAATTTATTTTGACTTTGACTCCTATGAAATCAGTTTTACTGAATATGGCGCAAATGTGCTGAAGAATTAATTCCAAACACTGCTTCAACAGTTAAAATGCCGTGTGATCATCTCATAGCTTAGGAGTTTTCGTCTCATTATTTAGAGTTCGTGCTATTTTATTAAGCTCTTCGTATGATTTTTTATTCCGAAAACAATTTGACAAGGGACAATTTTTTTCTTCTACTGAGCTTCTGAACACGCAAAGCATTCAAAAGAATTTGTTCTGAAAATTTTCTTATAATGAAATATTTCTTTTGACATTTGAACGAGAAGATGCAGTAACTTTAAACAATGGCTCATAGTGAAGTTTCATTAATACTTTATAGACTATATGGGTGTAGAAGAGTTATTTGTATGCGGAAAATACACCATTTTTAAATATACAAAAGACACTTGTTATTAAACTTTATTTTCGTTTATTTTTCCTTTGATGTCCTATTAAACTCGCTTTGAAACCTTACATGATTTATTTAAAATAATTAATTGCAAATATATTTGTAAGACTCTTTTGATTGCTATGAGCTCATATACATAGAGAGATTTTGACTTATTTGATAAATACATGGAACGCACAGATTAGTTATCAGTTCTTAGTTTTATAAGAGAAAAATAGTATGAGATGGAGAAATTATTTATAATTTTTCCTTTTTTCGCCTAATAAACTCGCATTTAAACCTTATGTGATTTATTTATAATAATTAATTGCAAATATCTTTATAAGACTTTTTTTATTGCTATGAGCTCTTATATATAGAGAGATTTTGACTTATTTGATAAATACATGGAACGCACATATTATAGTCTTATAGGGCCTTATAGTCGGCACACGAGAGATGGGACATAGCATCTCCGAGGTAGCGATGAAATTTGGATATTCGCATACAACCATTTCAAGAGTGTACAACGAATATCGGGTATCCGGTAACACATCAAATCTCCGACATCGGCGCTACATGAAAAAGACCTTGAAAGAACGGGACCGTCGATGACTGACGAGAAACTTTAAACGAGTTAGACGTGCAACACTTTCTCAAATTGCTGCAGATTTCAATGCTGGGGCATTAAGAAATGTCAGCGTGCGAACTGTTGAACGGACCATCATTGATATGGGCTTTCAGAACCGATGCTCCACTCGTATACCGTGGTTGACTGTACGGCACACAGCTTTACGCCTCTCCTAGGCCCGCCAATGCCGCCATTGAACTGTTGATGACTGGAAACAAGTTGCCTGGTCTGACGAGTCTCATTTCCAATTGTATCGGGTGGATGGACATGTGCTGGTATGGAGACAACCTCATGAATCCATGGACCCAACATGTCAAAAAGGAACTGTTTAATCTGGTAGAGCCTCTGTGGTGGTATGGAGTATTTGCAGTTGGCTTGATATGGGACCTCTGATACGTCTAGAGACGACTCTGCCAGGGACAGGTGTGTAAGCAACCTATCCTATCACCTACACCCTTTTTTATCCATTGTGCATTCCGACGAATTTCGACAATTCCAGCAGGACAGTGCGACACCCCACACGTCAAGAGTCGCTACCAAGTGGCTCCAGGAATACTCTTCTGACTTTAGACACTTCCATTGTCCGCCTAAATCCTCAGACATGAACATTATTGAACCTATATGGGTTGCCTTGCAATGTGCTGTTCAGAAGAGATTTCCACCACCTTGCACTCCTACGGATTTGCGGACTGCCCTGCAGGATTCATGGAGTGAAAAATCTCCAGGATACCTTCAGACATTAGTCGATACCATGCCACGTCGTGTTGCATCACTTCTATGTGCTAACGACATTAGACAGGTGTACCAGCTTTTCTGGCTCTTCACTTCATATAGAGAGACTTTGACTTATTTGATAAATACATGGAACTCTCAGATTAGTTATCAGTTCTTAGTTTTACAAGAGAAATATTACGAGATGGAGAACATTATTTATATATAAATTTGGAAATATATCCTAATGTTCTAATTCGATGTTTTCTTTAAAGAAATTTTGAAAAATGCCAACATATTGACACAAAAAATGTTAAAGAGGAAAGTTAGAAAAAAAGTTAGTAGGGAATAAATGCATATAATAAATGAAATAAATCTTCAACCCTTAGAAATATTATTTGATGAAATATATCTATGCTTAAAAGATTGTAGAAATACATTGCTATGATAAGTAGACAAAAAATTTACAGATATTAGAGATTCTGCCTTACAACCTCTGGATAGGCCGTGGAAACGTGGGCAAACAAATAAATAAATAAAAAGGCATAAAAGATTGCATTAATTTTAAACTATTTTAGATTCTCGAGGGATTTGAATACTTGATATGTGTTTCAAACTATTTTTAGAATGCAAGGAATTCCGTTCATCGTATCCGTAAATCATATTTCGTTTGAGAAATTTATGTTTCGAAATGTTAAGCATTTCTCCAAATATACAAATCAAAACGAAAGCAATATTTTCAGTTGCAGACTGAAAAGGCATTTGCTTATTTTGTGTTAAATAAGCATTTCATGTCTTCACTATTTTGAATTATTGCAAAAAGTCGTAAGAAAATATATATTCTTAAAGACTATATGGCCTTAAGAAATTTTTCTCGAGAATTTAATGAAGCGAAAAACGCGTTTGAAAATTTTAGATCTTAAAAATATTTGATAAATATGATTACTTTCTATATTTCGTTAAAGATGGGAAAATTTAAAATAAAATGTATATTTCAACGAACAGTTCATTGAATAGCTTTGTAACAAAGACTATTCTGCTACTTTCAAAGTTCAGTTATTTTGTAAATCTTTTATATCCGTCCACTTTCAATCATATTTAAATGCAGAGCTATGGATTGGTTTATTCATGCAGCAGTATTTATAGATGGCATTAAAAACTCAGAAAAGCAATTCATTTTTCATTAAAGCAATATTTATTAGAAAATTCTAACCACAG
>BGPR01017199.1:0-33048 GCA_013235015.1 Araneus ventricosus
TTTACATGCTGAAATGTCTTGTTATGACTAAATTTCATACCCTTTTGGGTAGGCCGGGTCTGTGAGGATATTGCATTCTATCGAAGCCTTGCAGTTCTTCTCCCATGTCATGGTTATAATATGGAATTCAGCTGTTTATTCGATATCCGAGGCTGATTTGTATTCTGATGCCTGGACAGTCGCACAAACAGACACACATACAGAAATAATTCCAAAATTGTTTTTCGGACTCGGGGAGGTTTAAAACGTGGAAATTCGTCAAAATCTCAAGTTCGTATTTGTTGACGATTACAATACTTTCTCGTATACAAAGTATACGAGAAAGTAACCAGTGGGAGTGGTCTCCCCTAAACTTTCTCGTATACTTCTAACACATGTAGGGAAAAAATAAGCGAAATTAAGTCAGTTCCCCGCAAACTCGATCGGATAAAAATTTCGATAAATTTTTAGCAAATTCCTTTATCACCCAAAAATCAGCAGTTCAATTAGCGATTAGTCGTTTCAACTTGAAAGAATGCCTAATTAGTGGTAATTTGAACAGAATAAGTTATTTAATTTTATAAGAATATTGACCTTTCACTGAAGCGATATAACATGCAAGCCCATAGCATAATATATACTTGGTGAGAATAGTCTGAAAGATTCGGACCTTTTTGGCTTTCAATTCTTGTCTTTATAAAATAAACCGAGTTTGCACTCAGTCACTTAAGAGTGCGTATTGAGCTCTTCCGTCAATCTTATTGATGTTGCACATCGTCCAACTGGCAGAAGAATTTGCGTGTCGGTATTTTTTCTGTATTTAGGAATTTTGTTTTAATGTACATTGACTGAAAGATGGAGAGAAGACACTTTTATTAACAATAGCGATGGTGCATTTTATTTAATAGTTTATGCTCGAGGTCTCGTACCTTCACAGGCCTATCCATTTCTTGTCACTAACTTAAAAAATTTCCTTTGCATTCCCTCTTGGATTATGCTTTACAAACGTTTCGAAAATGCCAGCAGTCAAAAATGTTTTACATTGTTGCAAAAGGATCTAGAATGTTCCAAAATACTGTAGAAACTATCAGTTTCATGAATTTTCAAATCTAATTCTCAAAATCGGCTACTGACTTCTCGACCTAACCCATTATTTATGCTGACATGCGATCTGCCATTAGTGTAGCTTTTCTCAATGGCAAGAAAAGTGGAGCATGGAAATGAATAACTCCATGTCAGCAAACCATTTCTTTTAAAATGGGTATTCTAAATTAAATAGACGCTGTGACGTCATGCTGACTCGACTTTGCATTGGATATACACGCCTTACACAAGTATTTGCCCATTGCAGAGTCTGCTCCAATTTGTAGGCATTGGGAGATGTATACTAACTGTACAACACATTTTAATAGACTGTAGTTTTTAACAAACATATATTGAAGTATTTTTACTCGGTTTTAACTTGTCATTTTTATTAGGAGAAAACCCACATTCCAATTTCTTCATGTTCTTGAGGGATATTGGTGTTTCCATAATATTTAGTTTTCTTGTCTTTGCAATGGTTTTTTCAATTTCATGTCTTAGTACCTTTATGCTGTCGGTTCATTCATCTTACCGTTTTTACTTAGATTTTAAATAACAGTACATTCATTTCCAGTGCACATTTACTAAGATCTGGCGCAATATAGCCTAACATGGCTGTTGTGCCATAAAACCCGTAACAAAGAAATAAATCGGTGCATATTCTTGGCTTTTGGTACAGCTTAGGATCTTGCGCCAGGAAAAATCAAATTGAATAAAACCAAATTAAATTCCAGTAATGTTTGAAAATATCCTTGGTTATTCCCAATTATTCTAGAGTTTGAACCTTTTATAATGTTTTAAGGTTCTTATCCTCCATCAGCTGTTGATGTAAAGATGTTTAACAGCTACAATATTTTTGCTGACGTAGTAGTCATTGCTCGAAGTTGGTTGAAATTGGTCTTGTGGTTTCGAAGATGCGGAACGTGCATGCAATGCCTTTTTATTTATGTTGAGACCAGACATAGTAGATGAAGATAAAGTTTCGGACAGAGGAAATGATATGCGTGTTGCTAGAAATAAATTCAGGCCTTCTCCACGAAGGTTTAAGATTTGTATTTAAATGCGTTAAGATCTTTATCTTTGTCTCGATATTTCCGTGAAGCCAATGTTGGATCAGGAATTTAACTCCAAATTTGTATTAACCTCTTTCTGTCGATTGGCTTAAATGTTTTATAGCAGTTATTCCTTCCATATATCGTTAAGAATGGATACGTATAAGCGACGCTAGACCTTCAACAAAACAATAACTGAATAAGAGTAATTTAATTAATCAAGAGCCTAACTTTTGAGAATCGAACCTTGCCGTACAGTTGAAAACAAATTGCAATTTTTAAATTAATATTTAAATCTCGGCTGTAGTGCGTCACACGGGATTAATGGACCTGATCAGCGGTTCATGATAAATTGCTGCATTAATTTTTTGGAGATGAGAATTTGCTATTTCAATTCACACTCATCCTCGCTATGATAATGTTCTCAGGATATTTTTTGGGCAGTAAGTGGGTATTAAACTGCGTTCAGAAGATTTAGGCGGTTAATTCATCCGTGAATATTTTAACTTTTTGGTTTTGGCATTTGTTAGGGTACAAATTAAGCTTCTTTATACGTCTGATTGCGAGGATTGTTATGTGTGGGAGTGGTATGTATGAGATTGAGTGAGAAATGTTTAAAAGGAGTGAACACATGGAATGATGCGAGAAAGAGTTTGGTGCTGAAAAATGTTTGAAGTGTGGGAGAACTCGATGAAGGAAGAGACAACCGAAGTTGACATTACGGGGAAGCTACATGGTGCATCATTACTTCGTTAATTAGTTCTGAATATGGTCCTCATGCGTTTTAAGTATTTACTTATATATTTGAAAAGAGTATTACTCTAAACACCGACAATTAATTTTGTGTAGTCAATCTTCTATTTAAAGCGAAAATTGTAGAGTATAATTTCATAGAGCTTTTGTTCTAAGACGGGTAGAAACATTGCACGTCATTCCTCGTTTATTCGGTCTCGTAGCTTCCTACGTACAGTCGGCTTAAGTTGTCCCTGATTACAATTAGAACTGGGCGAAGGCAGAAAGGTGGGGATGCCAGCCGGCTGGTGGGAGGGTCGGGGAGTTTGGAAATGCTTAAAATTAGTCTAGAATGATTCTGAGATATAAAGAAGCTTAATTTGTTCCCAACATCGAAAAAAAGTTATTGGGAAACATTCAAAATGCATGCAGAGAACGCAATTTCATACCATCGTAGTTCTCTATCGAAAGCAAGAGAATTCTCTAAATTGTTCTGTATTTCATTTAAAGGAATAACTTCGCGTTTTAACTTTCTATGGGGATGATTCTGAATTGACAGATCGGCGTATTCGTTACATGCTGATCAATAGTGTTGGGCAATCTTTTAAACCGGTTTTAAACGGGAATTGCTTAATTTGTACTAAATTGCTGTATTTTTAACGTATCTTGCATACATGAATCGCTGACCATGCGTGTAATATATTTTGGCTTTAAAAAAGAAACAAATGCAATATTAAAACATGCTAATGAGCCGAAGGTTGACTTTGAAGTGAAATCTGATGTGTCTGAATCAATCTGACCACCAACTTTGCAAGTTTTGTCAAGATAATGGAAACATTTGGTGGAAAAACCTCGAAGTTTAATATTGTTATGGTCCAAGATAATTCCGAGCTTTTATTTGTATTGACTTTATTGATACAACTTTTCTCATGATATACGGATACTAAGGTTAAAAGAAAACTGACGAAATACCTTTAGTTCAGTTCTTAGGTTGGAAGTTAATCTAGCTAATGAACTACAATGAAATCAGATCGAACTTCAACCGCAATTAGCGAATAATACTTTGAAATGTGGCGACTATTTCTTTGTATTCTATTCACTTGCTGCATTGTAATTTGCGGACGTCAATGTACCATCTCGCACAGTAAATTAGTATGTCTTTCAAGTTGGTCTTTGTTCAGATTTGTTTCGCTGTGATTCATCGGTCTATTGAGATTTTTCAGACTAATGCGCAAGATGACAGCTATATTCTGCTGGAAATCGCTGATGTATGGAGTTCATAATTCATGTAATTTTAAATTATCACAATTCATACATGTGGAGAGGCAGAAGAATCGAACGAGTCATGAAATCCAAAGCCGGAGTTTCGGGCTCGTATTCATTAGCTTTGATTGCAGTTGTAATGTAAAACAAATGCATTGAAACTTATATAGGCAGATAATGTCGCTGCATTTCACCGTAGACAAGTTTTGGGAAGAATCTTGAATTCAAGGTATCGGACGGAATATTACCATGCTTTGTAATTGCTGGGCTTTTCGACTTCCAGATTCTTGCTTGAGAGTCCAGTCGCTACATTGAAATATTGTTTTATATATCATCAAAGATATGAGGATGTTTTTTGTGCCGGCTTCTTGAGTTGACTGTTAATCCATTCTAGAATAACATTTGGTGTGTATTGACTCCTTATGCATTCTTGTCTTGACGCTCGAAATGATATTGGACCCTTAGGTGAATGGTTGTGCTCTACCGTCTCTGGCAAGATGGAAACCCTCTTTCAGATAATGCGACAGATTCCGTGTTTTCATTTGGCACTTTTAAAACTTTTGTTTGTTGCAATATAGTGAACTTCATAGCTCTTGCGCAGAAAAAAAACACATGTATTTAATCTGCAGCTGTTTAACTGTTTTCACTGGCATTCTAACTATTCGTGAATATATAAAATCTTGAAGTTTACTAAAACTCCATTTGTTGTAATTATTTGTACAGGGATGGCGTTTTTGTATACAAATCATTTTGGTATTTCTTGCTGGGTTTCAGTAGCTTTAAAAACAAAACTGCAAAATGCTGCATATTAATTTTATGAATTAAACTAATATTTTTCAGCTCGTATTCATTATATACGGCTCGTATTAAATATTCATTGAATTCAGAATGCATATGGTCCGGAGCAAGATTGAGAGTTGCACTGTTAATTACATTTGAAATAAAATCGAATATACAGTCTTGTAGGCGTATGTTGTTACATACGGAGTCGCTGGGCAGTATTTTCGGTCTTGGAGTCATAAAAATCTTGTGTTGATATTCGATTTCGCCGAAAATCCGCTGCAAAAGCTGCCATGGTGCTCATTTGGTATGGACAAGAGGTACCCTGTTCAGGTGACAATGTATAATTTGCAGATTCTCGAAGTTGGTTGGTGGCACTTTTGAAAATTTACAGACGGGTATATACTAGTGCTTGTAGGAAAGTCGCCTGGACCACAGCGATAATTTATTTTGCTGGATCCCAGGATACATCGAAATAATTGGAAATGATTAAGCGGATAAAGTTCCCGAGGACGTCCGCAGAATTTTTGTAAAAATGTTGTGCTTCTAGATATTGACAATTGATCCAGACAATTTATAATTTTGAGGTTCAAAATTCGTAGAAATAAAAAAAAAATTATACAAACAATCTACAGGAAGTTTAAACCATGTAGTTTTTACAGAAACATTAGCGTAAAGATATTAAGGCTGCACATTGGGTATACATATTTTACACATCGATATCGACTACGGTCGAAATCGGCCGCAATTTGCCGTACATGTAACGGAAATGCCATTGTCTGACATTTTAATTGAACATGGCAGTTTTAAATTGCAGAAGCAAATTTTTTTGGTGAAGTTATTTGGCGATCCTTCTCATCCTAATTTGTTCTTTATTATTGAAATTGGATTCATGAAAGTGATCTGAATCGATCTCGGTGGTTTATTCATCTTCTGCGCTGTTTTTTTATTAAACCCTTCTTATCCTCATAATAAACAAATAGATGAACATTGCACATCAATTGGCGCAGCATGGTCATGAAACATTGTACTCGATCGTTGTTCAGGTTATCAATTTCTAATCAACTAATGTCTATCATAGTTGCCCTCCTATATTTCAAAACAAGATTAACAATATGAAATATGATACTGCTTCCTTTTCATAACATCCGACAAGTTTTATCGTTTTTAGATTTAGTTATGAATAAAATAGTGTTGGATGAAAATAGGCATTCCAGCTCTGCTCGAGATTCTAATTTGAGCAAATAATTTGATGTCGAATGAGTTATCAACTGCATAGTCTTCTGTAAAAACTGAATGCAGAATATTGCTATTGGAAACATCCATAGATCTGTCAATATCCAAACGTATGAAATTTGTTTACCTTTCTCCAATTGAAAGCGGATTTTAATGGAAATGATAAAACTAGTGCTTATTGTTTGGTTAACGTACATTTCCCAAGTCTTTGAATATGTTCAGTTGTTTACTTAACCTTACGAAATCTACTCTAATGTTTAATTCATTAATCTTTGAGACTTGCCTAATAGGAGCTGTGTTGGGACACAATTTCAGAAGACGGATTGAAACAAACTAAATTCGGAACAATAATTAATAAGTAAAAGCGGTGAAATTTGTTGCAGACAAGTTTAATCTATTTTGTAATTGAAAGCCTCTCCTCTTTAAATATAAATTAAATGTAAATTTTCGTCTATATTGCGATTTCATGACACCGATTCGAACTAGAAATCGTGAAGTAATTTCTTTTGTGTGAAGATAATAGATTCGAAGTTTTCTCAAAGCGAAAATTCATGGCAAAACGGATAGAACATTTTTTTATGAAAGCGATTTACAGTTATTCCGCAATTCAATACGCATTGAAGATAAGAAGCTTAACTTTAAAATTGACTGCACCTTGCTGACAATTATCTGGTGATGAAAAAGCATTAGCATTTAATTTTTTTAATGTCTTTTCTCGTTTAATTTTTTAATAGCATTTAAATAGACTACCTTCACAATTGTTAACTTCTCGGTTTTTGCGAAATTTGTTAAATTCCCCAGCTACTTTTTTAGGTTTCAAAAAATAGTCAATTGAAATCGGATGCCATCGATCCGAATGCACAGCTTTAATTGTGAACAAAGTAAATTCTAATTAATTGAAATTTCTCTTTTTGGCTTTAAAAAGATTCAGGCGCGAGCTTTCCATTCTCGACTCGCGTGATGTCTCCCTTCAGAAGGCTGGCGAGTGACTTTCCCGGGGAGCCAGTCGACAGTCTTCTGCACTTTTAGGACGCTATGTTTTGATTATGATGTCTGATCAACATCATAATCGAAACGTTTCCAGTAAGAAATTAATTTATTGCGAAATGGCTTTTAAATATAAATTTTTGATTACGATAAAAACGGCCTGAATTGCAATCGTGTGCAAACTGTTTTAGAAAATGTTTTCAACTAATGCTTTTTCACAAGTTTGCCCTGGTCATGGATTAGCCGAATTTTGGCTCTTGGTTTTAAACTTCTGAACTCGAAATAATTTCTTTGCAACTATTTTGCTAAAAGTGTCCTAAATTGTTACATTTTTTTACTTGTATCTAGTTTTTATTTGCGAGTTATTTACGTATAATTTCTGAAAATTAGCTTTCCCATTTCTAACTTCTACTATGCATTGAATATAGAGTAGAATTTAAAGAAAAAGTCGTAATTTCTTGTCTGTTACTAAATTTAATTATTTAAATGCTCGGGATTTTGCGACCAGACATCCGAAATGATCTAGGTCAATCCCCGCATGACTATCCCTCCCCCATATCTAAAGTATCCTGTGTTAAAGTTTAGAAAACCCTCCATTCTCCTGATATATTAAAAAAATTGTCCTACGAGTTTTTGGTTTAATATACGTAATCTAAAATCGGTTGCATTTCAATAACTTTTTCGGTATATAGGGACAGAACGCAAATTTCACTTCTTGAAATTGGGTACAAATACAGCTCCTATTATCAAACGATTACAAAAGAAACCTAAAATCGTTGCATAGTATAAAACAGTAAACTTGAACGTTAATTCAGGCAAAAAAATGTTTTAAGGCAAGTCATTAAATGAAAAATATTTCTATTCAATTTCATTTGAAGTTTCTTTCTTTCCCTTGCATGTTAAGTCTTTTGACTTTTTTTGTCACAAAATAGTCTAAGTAGTAGCAAGATCCAATTATGTGTATAGAGGGAAGGAGTCTATGCAGTTAGTTCCCGTCTCAGCCGAAGCCATTCGGAACTCCTGATGCGGCAGCATGAAGCGGCCCGCCCAGCACGATAGCATAAGTCAGCACTTGGCGGGAGCGGAATTGGCTCAACCGACGCATCACCAAACTCCTCAGATGCAAGCGCAATTACACAATTGAAACCTTTAGACCATTTAAGCAAAAATTAAAAAACACCACACACCAATCAGTCCGTCCAATTCGCCGAGCGAGAATCGAATAAAGATTTAACTATATTAACTGCGTAAGTCTTAAATCCTGGTAAATTCACAAGTTCATGAATTTCCTTTACTAACCAACTTTTGGGTAGTTTGTCTCGTTGTTGAGCCCAAACTGGACATTCCATTAGGACATATTTAATTGTTTCGTCTTCTCCACATTGACATTTACAATCTTTACCAAACATTCGATTTTGGAAAGCGCCAAATATCTCATGTCCTACTATAATCTGATTGTAATGCATAGAAGTCGGCACCGAGTCGAGTCATTAATTTCTGGGTAAATTAACCTTGTCAAATTTTTCATTTTTAGATTGCATACATCTGCACTGCCAATTTTCTGTTAATTTTTTATTGTTAATATTTCTTATTTGTACTTTTGAATAGGTGAACTGTACGTCTATCAGATCTCCATTGGATGCTTCCTTAGCAAGCAGATCTGCTCGTTCATTCCCCATTTCCCCTTTGTGGGCCCTCGCCCACATTAATTTAATGTCTTCTTTATCTTTCAGCCTTTCCTTTATTTGCCATATAAATTCTCTGTCGCTTAGGGATTCTACTGTCATTAATGCTGATCTTGAATCGGACACGATTTTAACGCCATTGAGTTCGTGATCTAGAATATAGTCAATAACTTCATGGAGGGCAAAAACTTCAGCCATGTAAACTGTGTTATGATCGGCCAGCCTATGCTGCGATTTTGTTATTTCTTGTTTGTTCGCATGATGAACAAAGGCAGCACCGACTCTATTCCCTATTTTTGAACCGTCTGTAAAAATATGATCTTCAGTCATATTTTGAAAGTATTCCCACTTTATTTTAATTTTTTTCCCATGGACTTAATTTCATAATCGATGCTCCTTTGATTCTCAAGATAATTTGTCTTCAGTTTCTTAATTTCTCTAGTAGTTTCTATTTCTGTCGTTAATTTAAAATCCAGTGGGGCGCAGCCAGATAGTATCTGCAATGCTTCATTAGAAACAGTTTTGCAGCTTTTTGTAATTGCTATGAGTAGAGGTCGCTGTATCTGTAGTACTTTATTTCTAAGCTTTATTGTATTTCTAAACCATGTCTCACAACCGTATGAAATCCATTTTTTCAATTACAGTTAAATATATTTCTTTCACTACATTGGGTCACAACCCCCACGTGACCCTCGTAATCCTTATTATTTTCATTGATCCTTTTCAGTGAAACAGACTAAATATGTTATGTTCAAACACAAAAAAGAAATTTCACACTTTCCGGGTGTATATATATATTTGGGAAAAGGATTGCATATGTAAAAATCTTGACGTATCTTAGTCTCACATTTGATACCAACTTGACATTCATGGACCATTTGAATGCATTAGGGAAGGAGTCTATGTTCGATGTCACTTTCGAATTAAAATGAGCAATTTGTTGGTCATGGCTAAGTAGTCCACACTGGCTGTCCATTGCAATTAATACTGCAATAATTAAATGGACCGCTTAATTAATCACATAATCTGTCCTTGGTTTTAAAAAACCTCCATTGCTGTCCAGATTAAAGTAGATATGAAACAAATTATAAATTTGGCTGGTAATTGATTTTTCTACAAATAATGGCTTGAAAGTTTCTAAAAATTAGTTTTTTCAGGAGGACTCGTGAGGAATCTTGTCCTACATTTTAAAAGTATTTAGAGTAGAAAAGTTCTCAAGGAGGTTAAGTTATACGGAGTGTTAGTGTTGATCGCTACATATCAGTTTCGCAGAGAAAAATTCGAGACATTCTATAGGTGAAAGAGCATCCAAAATTCTCTCTGCAGCTGAGAACCAGACACATTTTTATTGCCTGCATGTAAACAGTACCATGATAATGTCTGTTGCATGCGTTTGACAGTTTATCGTAGATACTCCAGAGATTGCTTGGTTAGATCAGATTTGTGAAAAGCGAAATTGATTTGGGAACCATCTCAACTATCTTTTTAATATGGTTATAGCTAATAATAATTAGAATTAAAGTTCACAAACCAGCTTTTATTTCGTTGTATTATGTCGCCGTTTTGTGCGTTAAACACATAACTGATGTCCATGTTCAGTGTTTGCAATTTTTTAAACGAGGCTTTAGATGCATATGCCACATCTATTGATTATCCTATCCACATGTTCACTCTTTTGAAGTGTTGGAAAATGATTGAATATGCTAAAATTTTGATGATTGTTTTGCTCTTGTTCAGTTTTAGCCTTTAATGTATATAATTTTTGCCATGAACTTCCATTCTTTTCAACGGTGTTACTTTGTCATTTTCCACCTACAGTTTGGTGTAGTCTGGTCGAATCCCAGGTCTTGAACCATAAATTCCAAACTAATCAAGTTTACAAAAGTCCTTAAATTTTGTCCTTTCGATTTTGAAATGACGAACCAAAATTCATAAATTGGCCATTTAATAAATATTCCGGCATACTTGAAGCAAAAAAGGTCACCTGAATACATTTCCACATTGAGGAAACCATCTTGCGCACGAAAGCTCAATATTTAGCTTCCTATCAATTTTATAAATCATTTGAATTCCTTTGGTTTACTTCTTACCCAGTTACTTGATGGCAGTCTTGGATTTGTAACAACTAGGCCTACTCGAGGTCTAGTTAACTTAAAGGCATGTGCAGAGGCGAGATTTACTGGGCTAGTCGCCGAGGTATTAGGTACGTAGAATGACTGACACTTAAGTGCTTCCTATTAACTAGTACAATACTACACTACTCAGCTTCTCAACCTATCATGTCTGATTCCTCATATATATCAGAAGTACTCCATTGTGAGAAAAGCGGAGCTGGTGACACAATCAAAGAAAGACTACTAGATAATAAAATAACATATTTAATAGAACTACATTAAAATCCTGAAATAAATCATAATATCATTAAACATGTTAGTGGCAAGATGATACAAAAAAGATGAACAGAAGTAATCTTTAAGTACTCCAACAGGCTGCTCGCTATTGGTTGATAAGTGACATCACAAAGGGGGCGGATCCGATCTGCATGCAACTACAACTCGAGATGCTGCCAGATGCCACAGGTACTCCCCCTTCAGCCACGAAAACGGTGAAGCCTGAAAATGGACAACTCTACGGGAACGTCTTCCACTTTGAATGACGACTTCAGACTTCTGTGCTTTGCATGCAGGGACTGGAGCAGACAACTTGGAAGGGAACTCATCCAGAAAAAGATGCACTGCTTTCAGCCTGTAAATGGATTCTGGTGACCCGAGAATCTCATCGTGAGCTACACAAGGTGACCCGTAGAATTTCATCGTGAGTTACATTGGTGACCTGGAAATGTTCGTATGTTCGATTTGACGGACATTGGACGACATCAGAAGTATTGCAGTGGTTACTCGTTTCGCACTTCTGTTCTTCAATCATCTGCGTTCTTGGTGACTAAAATATGCAGTGCCTTCAACTTTGAAGTTTAACACATTCCTTTTTTCAGTTTCCTGATTTTGGGGCAAGTAAGATTGCATGCAATTACAACTCGAGATACTGCCAGATGCCGCGATGATGTCACAGCTTCGAGATCCGAAGGATCGTGGCTTTCAGAATATTAACCATGCTGCGTCGTATTGTGTAGAGATTATGGGAATAGTCAAATGTGCAAGGTTTGCAAATTTGATCACTTATTATGGTTGGAGGATTCTTGTGATGCCAAGAATCGTAAACTTTCAAGTCTTATAATCATGCAAAAGAATACTTTGAATATTTATTCGACATTTGTTTCCTTCACCAAGATTATATCTTGGATGCAGCATCTTTTGAACGCGGCTAATTTATTCTGTTAAGAAAGCTGTGTGTCAAAGTTACGGTGACAACTACCGATGTTGAGTTCAAACTAAAGAGACTCAATTTCGGTGGGCCCCGCGTCTTGAAAATGGGTAAAAGAACTAGCCAGTTACGAAGGAAGCGATTCGCTATGATATGCATTAAATATTCAGTCGTTCGTTGGATCAACATTACATGGATTGACGTGGGGATCGTCAGCTAAAAAGCAAGCAATGCAGCAAAAAAGCCTCAAGATGGTACGATTAAAATAGAATTTAAGTTTTATTTCTAAACTGTCTCAAACATTGAATTGTAAATATCTGAATTGTATTTCAGAAAATGATCGACGTATTTTTTTTCGATGAGTGATTTTTAATAAAAGAAACTAAATGTACACTAAAGCAGATGAGTTTCCGTCGGGACAAATTGAAAGCGGAAGCAGAACCAAATAGTTAACGAGGAAAAGCGACGAAAAACAAATCAAGAGCGAAGGCCACCCTCGGATGGAGGGAGAGAAAAAGGAATATCACACAGTTGGCCATGCGACAAATCTGGACTGCAACAAATGTAGCCCGAACCTCCGCGAAACTAAATGAGAGGAAACTTTGGTTTCTTTTTCCAAAGCGTCGCTTAGCTGTTGTGCAAGTGAGCTAATTTTGATCTTTCGAGATTTGCTTCCGAGTAGCCCCAAATTGTGTATCTCCTACTTTTTGATCCATTCTGTTTTTCTTTTCCAATATTTCATTGTCAAACGCTTCAATGTGGAAAAATAACCAAATAAGATAACCCCCTCGAAAAAACAAGCTTTTAAAATTTTACGGGGTACTGCAGCTCTGTTGGACAAGCCACCACTAATGGGTTGATATTGTGGAGAGGAAGGTGTGAAGAATGACTAGTCCTCGTTATCTAAGGATCAAGACTAAAAGGTCAGTCTCTAGAAACCTGTATAGATTTAATGGGAAGAAAATATGTGAAATCTATTCTATTTTTGTATTTAGTTTTGATTTGGTATCCACTTTCCTTTCCCAAGTTCAATAGTTTCTTGCAAATATACATACTTTTCTTTCACACGTTGACTCAGTCGCTGAATTTTTTCTGACCATCTGGAGGAATTATTATTGGAAGGTTCCGAGCTAAAGGAATTTCATAATTTAAATGTGAAGTATTTTAGCTCACCTGTTTGATTCGTTTTCACGTTAGCTATCGACTAGAGCACATCGAGTCTTAGCTCGCTTCTGTTACAAAGAACTTTTTAGTGTAAATAAATGTACAGCATTTTGGATTTGTAATCGCTCTGCAAGACAACAGCATTCACTTTTTTCGCATTGGGTTCGGATGCTCATCACGAAAAACTGAAATCCTAATTCGTTACTGAATGACCATTTGGTTAATAGTGCTCCAAAAATATTTGTAAAAGTTCATAAATTCTCAATCTTTCCCTCGTGACCAGGTATTATGTACTAGCATTTAAGTTTAATTATTAGGGATGTGTGTAACAGAAATATGGAACGGTGAGGCATAAATAACGATACAGGCTCTCTGAAGAGAAATGGGAGACCTGCCTGTATTATACGGCGGTATCAACTCACTAATATATCCAATCAAAGCGAGAAATAATTTCGTGTTAAGTTGACTTTATTCTAGAATTAGGGTAGTCAAGGAAATTCTGGTTGTGAAAATGGCAGTCATCATGCAGTTTACAAATCCCGAAAGGTAATTCTTAAATTTTGTTTCGACTACTATATGCATCTTAATATTGTATATTTAAGAAAAATCCACAAACGTCATAGATATAATTTTTTTCTAGTCATTTTAAGAGGATTCTACAAATAGCCTTAGGAAACATCCTCCAAAAATTATTAACTTATGAAGTTAGAATTTTCTCCTAAATTTTTTCCGCACAAGTCTTAAACATTCCATGGATTTCTAACCATTCTAAATTTAATTAGTATTTCATTCTAAAGCACTACGAAAAGATATTAAACTTGAGGGAAATGTCCGTTGCACGTTCCTTAAATTCTATCTTAAATTTCTTAATGTGCTGCTTAAAACTGCGCTTTTGAAACGCTTCAACAAGTATACGATCCTTTCACTAAATGTTTTTGCTACCGTCTAAATATTTTCCGAAATCAAATCATTAAAGCTTTTGTTGGATACTACGAGTTCTCTCTCGTGCTGTCAGTGTTCGAATGGCTGGTTAAATAACATTGAAATTAGTCAAAAATGCAATACGTAGGGATATCTTAAAGTGATCGATCTTTTGATCATTACTTTATTTATTATGGCGAAATTATCCGTACTATAAAAAAATTAAAATCGACTATTTTCTTGAATTTCTAAGATTAACAGTAATTTCAACTATAGTCTTTTTAGAGTCTATCGGTTATTCTGGTAGAGAACAGCGAACCCCCCCCCCCCCCCCCCAATTCAGGTCAATAGATAAAAAATGTCGAATCTTGCGCTCGCTCGTGATATAACCTTTACTAGTCTCGCGTCATTTCGAAGAAATCGATCCGTAACATATATAGTGATACAATAACAAGCGAGAGGGAGGTGAAAGATGCAATACCAGAATAGTTAGAGATTTACGTAAATTTGCTTCGCGAGGGCGGTGTAATTTAATTCTTTCAGATAGCATACGATCCATTACAGATCGCCCAAGGAAAAGCTACAGCAGCATCTGTAGCACTCATTAGACAAAGCTTAAATTTATACTAGATAAATATGGGGTTGAATGTTAATATAGTTCAGCTGCTTTGAGGGAAAGGGAGACGTGAGGTCGGTGTGGTTACTTTGCAAGAATGGGGGAAGGGAGAAGTTAAATATAGGAGGTGTTGATTAAAGGCGAATTGAATGGAAAGTGTGGCCGAGGTAAAAAAAAGGTACGATGGGGGATGCAACAGGTATAGAAAGTCTCGAAAAACGCTAAATAAGAGGTGGTGGGGGAACCAACCGGCTGGAACGGGTAAGGGTAGGCTGTGGATTTTCGGAATCGTAGCAGAATTTGAAAGTTTCAACGAAAGTCTTTATACTTCTAATATGGGGAAGACGATCCGAAGACACGATAGAACTATTTTTAATTAAAATGCACCTCTTCGCGTCCCGTCCGTTCGTTGGTTCCTTTCCTTGAAAGAGGAGTAGGTTTGTTGATTCATGGTGGTAAAGTTGTTTTCCCTATATTATAGCAAAAGTTGTAAACACAGCTTTGAATGCGCGAGGCTGAAACGAAGGAGATTTGGAAAGATTGAGGGTAACAATGGAAAGCAGTACGGCCCGTTGAAGGATGTACTGGAGACTCGGGAATAGAGAGAAGTGAGGACCAAGTAAAGAACGGCTGAGGTACTGGTTGGTGGAGGATGGATCGAAGAATTCCGAACTTTTTAAAGGGTACAGAAATTCTTAATGCGAGAAAGAATGGCTCTTGAAGTATACAGCAATAGAAGTTTTTGCTTAAAGTGCTAATGATTTCAGTGGTTCTGGTATCGTTTTTGTAAATGGGTGCTTTGAAATTGTTAGCAAGTATTGCAAGCCCGTTTAAAGTGAAAGATATAGGCAATATCAGGAACCAAGTGTGAATCTTCTCTTGTAGAGTAGTAGCTGAATACAAGAAGCCTTTTATATACAGCTATTAAAAACCCAAGACGTCTTGCGGGATTCGCATTTGGTTTATTTAGCATCCTAATAATTTTTTTAAAATTTAGAATAAAAACATTTGATAGTTTAATTTCAGAGAAACATTTCTTTACTCATTGGTACTCATTTAAAAATGCACTTGTTAATTTTCCCTAAAATCTGCTACTATATATCCGTTGAATTCAAATTCTAATAACATTCAGAACCTTTTGGTCATGTTGATCAGGCATGACCAAAAATGCCCGAATCCCTAAATCTGTGGAAGACGACCAATTAGCTCGCCGGCAGAGCTAGTTGGTCCTCTTATGTTCAATATAATGAATTGAGGCAGACCTGCCATCCTAAATATTAACTATCTAAAAACAATTATAATCAATTTTTGATAAGATATTTGATTTCTGCATGGACTGTATTTAAAAGTATCCTTGTACCTAACTGCTCCTCTACGAGAGATGGTTCACACTTGGTTCCTGATATTGCCTATCTTTCACTTTCAACGAGCTTAAGTGCAATACTTGCTAACAATTGTAAAGCACCCATTTCCAAAAACGATACCAGAACCACTGAAATCATTAGCACTTTAAGCAAAAACTTCTATTGCTATATACTTCAAGAGCCATTCTTTCTCGCATTAAGAATTTCTGTACCCTTTAAAAAGTTCGGAATTCTTCGATCCATCCTCCACCAACCAGTACCTCAGCCGTTCTTTACTTGGTCCTCACTTCTCTCTATTACCGAGTCTCCAGTACATCCTTCAACGGGCCCTACTGCTTTCCATTGTTACCCTCAATCTTTCCAAATCTCCTTCGTTTCAGCCTCGCGCATTCAACGCTGTGTTTACAACTTTTGCTATAATATAGGGAAACAACTTTACCACCATGAATCAACAAACCTACTCCTCTTTCAAGGCAAGGAACCAACGAACGGATGGGACGCGAAGAGGTACATTTTAATTAAAAATAGTTCTATCGTGTCTTCGGATCGTCTTCCCCATATTAGAAGTATAAAGACTTTAGTTGAAACTTTCAAATTCTGCTACGATTCCGAAAATCCACAGCCTACCCTTACCCGTTCCAGCCGGTTGGTTCCCCCACCACCTCTTATTTAGCGTTTTTCGAGACTTTCTATACCTGTTGCATCCCCCATCGTACCTTTTTTTACCTCGGCCACACTTTCCATTCAATTCGCCTTTAATCAGCACCTCCTATATTTAACTTCTCCCTTCCCCCATTCTTGCAAAGTAACCACACCGACCTCACGTCTCCCTTTCCCTCAAAGCAGCTGAACTATATTAACATTCAACCCCATATTTATCTAGTATAAATTTAAGCTTTGTCTAATGAGTGCTACAGATGCTGCTGTAGCTTTTCCTTGGGCGATCTGTAATGGATCGTATGCTATCTGAAAGAATTAAATTACACCGCCCTCGCGAAGCAAATTTACGTAAATCTCCAACTATTCTGGTATTGCATCTTTCACCTCCCTCTCGCTTGTTATTGTATCACTATATATGTTACGGATCGATTTCTTCGAAATGACGAGAGACTAGTAAAGGTTATATCACGAGCGAGCGCAAGATTCGACATTTTTTATCTATTGACCTGAATTGGGGGGGGGGGGGGGGGGTTCGCTGTTCTCTACCAGAATAACCGATAGACTCTAAAAAGACTATCTATAGTTGAAATTACTGTTAATCTTAGAAATTCAAGAAAATAGTCGATTTTAATTTTTTTATAGTACGGATAATTTCGCCATAATAAATAAAGTAATGATGAAAAGATCGAGCACTTTAAGATATCCGTACGTATCATTGCAATTTAGAGCAATTTTAAAGTTAATTTAACCATCCATTCGAACACTGACGGCATGAGAGAACCCATAGTATCCAACAAAAGTACTTCCCTGCCTCCAGTGCATCATTCAATGGACCTCACTGCTTTCCATCGCTACCCATAATGCTTCCAAATCGCCTTCGTCTCTGTCTTTCGCATTCAGCGGTTCTATCTACCATTTTTGCTTTATTACAGTGCAAGCATTGCTTTTGCGCTGCAAAACCGCATAAAGCAACATAATTTTTCATTTCTTGAGGGCTCCGATGTCTACGTAGTTTCGAGATCGTTTCGTAGAGTCGTCGGATCTGGCGTTTTCATCTGACCAATGTTCCAAAATAATGAGGTGAATCCCAAAATGGAACTCGTGTCCCATCAATACGGGCTGGAAACGTAACAAAGATAAAACTATTCCCCTAATCGCATCGATCTCTTGGTCTCGTTTTCCTGAAAAGCGTGACTTTGCGCTCGTAATTTTGGCCGGAAGCAAATCAATTGATGTTTTAATTGAGTGTAATTGAAATTCATGAAAGGCGGAAAAATTGGTAGTGTATTAATATGAATGATCGAATTTAGGAAAAATTGTCTAGTTTTCATTGAAGGATATTGATCTTACTCACTTTGTATTCGAGTAAACAGTAAAATTTTATACAGATCTTGTCTCCTATAGATGTATGGGCTTAAGCAAGAAATGAATAATCTGGTTCCAAACATTTCTTAACAATGGGCAGTTAGCTTTGAAAGAATGCCGCGCTTAGATGCTGTTTTCGTCTGACCACTTTTCAGGTTAGGTTTGAGGATTATTCTCAATCGCTATCGTATGGATAAAAAATGGGTCGTTAATCTATCAAATTAATCATTAGAGAATAGGAAGGTTTCAAAATCGATAAATTAAAGAGAATCCATATAAGATCTGTTTAGCGCTTTTCTTCGCGTGTTTTTATCGGCCTCGTTTGAATTTTACTGAAACCAAATTATTATTGAGAACAAACTCGCATCGTCTCCTTTGATAATTTCTTAAGTAACATCGTAAAATCTAAAAATCTTATTTTCTGGAAGTGCAATCGGTATTTCATTGTAACATTTAGATTACAATCTCGCAAAATTGTAAATTTTTACTATCAAACTTTTGGTAAAATCAATATTTAAGGTAATCAAATTTTTTCACAAATAAATTCGCCAAGTTCATTTAATCGATTCGATCCAAAAAATGGATTGACTGCCATCTTCCGCACCACCAGAGTTTCTATATTTTGAAGTCGAAAGCTGAAGCTTTTGTCGGTAAAAACTTAAGTTTAATAGTCTTATGAGAAATCTCGAAAATGACTTCAAAATAATTTGTGTACACCATTAATAAACTTCTGTAGCTTTTCCTGGAATGCTCTTAATTCAGTGTCAACAATAGTAACTTTGGGTAATTTTTTAACTGAAACAATTGCAATTCTGCAGTCCCATAAAGGAACTGGCCAACATTTGTATGGACGTTTGCACACTTTCGAACACCATGTATACAAAAATGTTGACATTATTTTGGAACATTAGACCTCTAGGCTTATAATATAAAGGTAAAATATCTAAAAGTTCTAATTTTTTATCGGCAGTTTAACTAACGTTCCTAATACATAGATATTAGGCATTCTTTACCATTTTAAGTTATTTTCGACAGTATTTTCAGTATAAAGTATGTTTTGTATGTTAAAAATTCCAACTGTGCTCTAGTAACCATCAAGACGATATACCTATTGAATCTACGATTTTTTTAAATTTCCCGGATATACGGTGGCCGCCTCCTTCCAAGTAGTCGAAGAAACTTCGTGGGTCAGCTCAAATTGAAAAACTTGGCCCCTCAATTTTTACCTTGCCAAGAAAAAAACCCACCTTGTCTTGTATTGGAGATGGAGCTATATTATTGCAGATTTGTTGTAAACGTTTCTGAAATGTAGATTAACGTCATTCTGGTAGTATCCAGTTGTTACTATGAAGGGAGTTGTGTTTTATGAAAGTTTTCTCAATCGTGCCCCAAGGACTTTTGAAAGCGGATCCTTACTTTGTTAGTTTTAACACATCTTTTAGACCAAAATTGTATTTGTTCTGCTAAAAGAAACTTTGCTACTCAAACTTTTATTGTTATAGGTTTTATATTATATGGAAATTTGTATCAAACTGATGTCATTTTTTTAATTAACAAAATCTAATTTTATAATTATGTAAAATCTTTTAAATATATGTGTATTAAATATAGTCTTGCCATCCGCAACATCCAAGAAGCGTTTTTAAAAATATTTATATTTCTAAGTTCTTTTATAAAAAGTAAGTTTTTGAAAAAACTTTTCGCAAGATTATTTTTGCGAAATGAAAGGATTATTTAAAATGCTTATTACATGAACTGTTTTGTATGTACTGAATGTATTGTATATTGAAACTCATATTCCTTTATTCTTTACGACTTGTAACTTGTGTTGAAACATCGTAACGAGCTTGGATATTTTTGAAAAAATAGTAAATGAATTTATAATCATAAATCTTTTTGTAGTTCATTTCATGATCTTTACTCTTAAGTTATTTATTAACATTGACCGATTCTTGAGAAATTATTAATCTAAATTTAAATTGAGCTTGAGTGCAAAAAATTGCAATCTAAATTTGAGAGATTTTACGGATTACTTTAAGAAACTTTAAAGTTTAAGTATTGATGAGTTTTACGACAGAAACAATCAATTTATTCATTTCATGTGTTGGGCGTAAGTAAAGACCATGTTTTGAAAGGAAAATTGCTTATGATTCGCCTATTTTTAAAATTCTTTATAAAACTCCACCTTCTATATGCAATGTATACGTAAATAAAAATACTTTTGGAAACTATCGATTTTCTACTTGAAGTGTTTGCAGTTGGCGTTTTACGCAGAAAATAAATGTCCAGAACCTATTTATAAAACAAAAGGTTTCGCCTATATTATATTGAAGTTGATTTTTTTTGTGTATTGAATCTCAAATTTTAAAATTTTTTCCGAAACTGTCATGTCTAATGTCAAACGCATTTCTTTAATATTTTTTAGTGTTCGTTGTACTATATCAATTATGGCTAAATTTTTGTATTTTGGTTCAACTATTCCTAGTACTCTCGAATAAGACATTCCACAATTTTTGAAAAATGGTAATTATGTTGCGATTTCCTGTTGTGAAATGTCCCTCAGGGGCACATCTTCTCCAGGTGTGACGAGCTTCACGACCCCGGGGTACCCTAGTGTCTGCTCTCATTTCTAGTTTTTCCTCCCCTTATGTTTTTGCTTTTTCCTTCCTTCCCTCAAGGGTAGGAGAGGGGGCTCTCCATGAGAAGCTGTCGCCGCTCTGTTTGCTTCCTGCTTCTCATGGACGGCAATATACTCCCACGTGTTGGCCGTGCGTGGCAACCCATTAGACGGGTGGTGCACTGTGGTCCCCAGTGTATCAATCGGCTGGTACCTAGCCACTTTTGTGGTTCGACTGCTAGGGATCAAGCGAAGGGGTCACTCCTTGGGCTTGGCGTTAAGGGTGGTCACTGTCCCCGGGGGTGACTCCCAGCGTATAGGTATCGACTAGCATCATAGTAAGCGCCGAGGCTGGGAATGCCCAGAGCCGGTGGCTGCTATTCCTTGTTGGGCTCCGTGGGGGGCGATGACGTCGAGCCCGAATCTTTACCAATATCTTATGGGTTCTTTGTCTCTCGTCGTCGAAGCCAATTCATCTACTCGTTACATGTTGATCAACACTCCAAACACTTCTCATACGGTATCCCCTTTTCTGGTGCAAAAACTCCTTACATCATGTATTGGTGAAATACAAAATGTTAAGAAATTGCGATCTGGTGATCTTCTGGTACAAGTTGACTCCAAACAAGCTTCCATAATTAGCAAATTAAAGCATTTGGGTACTTTTCCAGTAGAAACGTCATTTCATAAAACATTGAATGTCTCTCGTGGTGTGCTTTCCAACTCTGATTTTATACATGTTACAGAAGCAGAATTCTTGGAAGAACTACGTGATCAAAATGTTTGTGCCGCTCGTCGTATTAACATTCGACGTGACGGTCGACTTATCCCTACACAACACGTTGTTTTAACTTTTCAGACACCGGTACTGCCAAAATCCATAAAAGCAGGGTACATAAATTGCAAACTTCGTCCCTATATTCCCAATCCTCTTCGGTGTTTCAAATGCCAGTGGTATGGGCACTCCCAACAGTCGTGTCGAGGTACTGACCCTGTTTGTGGTAAATGCGCTGAATCTGGGCACGAAATAAATGTTTGTACTTCTGACTCTATCAAATGTAGAAATTGTTCTGGTCCCCATGCTGCATCTTCCAAATCTTGTCCTACATGGATATTTGAAAAAGAAGTTATTGCAGTTAAAATTAAAAGGAATATTACTTTTCCTGAAGCAAGACAAATTGTAAAGGATAGAACTCCGAAAGTTGGTGTTTCCTACTCTTCTACAGTTCAAATGCAACCAAAAATTAGCAACAACACATCCGAGATAAATAGTTTGCAACTACCAGTATCTATTCCCCTTTCAACATTGCCATCTAAGTTCTTTGCTGCTCCGACAGCTACCAGCAGTATGAAGAATAATTCGCCAAAAAAATCAAAGCAACCAACTCCTAGTAATTCTAAAACTGACATTGTAAAAAATAAAAAAAAAAATTAAAACCTCTTGAGAATAGCTCCAAGAAAACTCTTGATGCCAAACATTTTTTGAAATCAAATACTTCTTCTGAATCTGATATGGAACTGGATTCAACCTCTGCTACTAAGAACGTTCCGAAAAGTAGAGAAAAGCCTAAAAACCTCCAGATAAAAATTGTTCTTGATGGCCTACGTGGTTTCGTGGAACTGCCGTGGTTTCCGCAGCAAGGTTTGTCACATTAAAGACTTGATTTATGAAGTGCATCCAGTGTGCATTGCACTTCAAGAGACCTACTTGAAACCTGCTGATATTGCAAAAATCAAACGCTATAGCCTTGTCAGAAAAGATAATGAAAATGAATCTGGTTGAGCTTCTGGAGGGGTTGCTCTCCTAGCTTCCCATGATACTCCTTCATCTGTCGTCACTTTACATACAAATTTGCAAGCTGTAGCGGTTAGAGTTATGCTTACCAATTTAGTAACTGTTTGCACCCTATACTTGCCACCGAGTGCTAGTGTCAATGACGGAGATCTCAACAGATTAGTCAATGAATTGCCTACTCCTTTTATCATTATTGGGGATTTTAATGGTCATAGCCCAGTGTGGGGCAGTAAGAATACAAATACTCGTGGACGACAGATTGAGGAGTTTGTTAATACTCACTCCCTTTGCCTACTTAACAAGGGAGAAGACACCTACTTCCATCAACGAAGTAGAACTTTCCACTCTTTGGACCTTGCACTATGCACGCCGTCTCTTGCTCCTTATTTTAACTTTAGAGTTGGAGTTGACTTGCGTGACAGTGACCATTTCCCAATTTTTTTGGACCGTGTGAATGTCGGTTCTAACGATGCTCAACGTTCAACACGCTACTTGTTTCATAGAGCTGATTGGACAAATTTCACTTTAAGAGCATTGATTACTCGTAACATGGTGGAAGATGAAAATCTTAATGAAGTAGTTAACTTGGTTACTAAAACCATCATTTCAGCTGCAGATGCCAGTATTCCCAAATCGGGACTGAGCTTCCCTAAGAATAGGAAACCATGGTGGAATAAGTATTGCACTGATACCAATCGCGACCAAAGAAGAGCCTGGAATGTTTTCCGGCGACATCCAACCTCGACTAATCAAATAGCCTTTCAAAGAGCTAAAAGCATCGCACGGTGGGCTAGGCGGAAAAGTGAACGTGGACACTGGATTAAATTTGTGTCCGGTATTAATTTCTCTGTTACAGCAAAAGATATGTGGGAAAATGTTAGAAGGGCGTGCGGTATTTATCCCGAAAAACGCATCTCCTGTTTGCGAAAGAACGGTCAGGAGGTTCGTAATATTTCAGAAATGGTGGATGTTCTTGCTGAAGCTTTTGCCTCTATTTGCTCAGCAAGTAACTATACCGAACCTTTCCTCACGCATAAAAATCGTATGGAACGCATTAAGTTGCGCTTCCAGACGACAAAACATCTATCTTACAACATTGACCTGACTATCTTTGAACTGCATACAGCATTATCTGTTATTAAACACACTTCACCTGGTCCTGATGAGGTAACCTACTCTATGCTTCAACATCTTTCAGAACACTCGCTTCTAAATATTCTTTACATGTTTAACCGCATTTGGGAAGAACATGTTTTTCCAGATTGTTGGAAACATGCTTTTATAATTCCGATACCGAAGCCGGGTAAAGACCCGCAGGATCCGCTAAATTATCGACCAATAGCCCTAACTAGTTGCATGTGTAAACTTTTTGAACGAATAGTAAATGTACGATTAGTACACATCCTAGAAAAGAATGAATACATATCTCCCTTCCAAAGTGGGTTTCGGAAGTCACGATCCACAATTGATAATTTAATATCATTGGAAACGGATATTCGCGTTGCTTTTTTAAAACGTAATCATCTAGTGTCTATTTTCTTCGTTTTTTACAAAGCATATGATCGTACTTGGAGGTATGGCATCATGAAAAATCTATATGATCTTGGTTTTAGAGGAAATTTACCTATATTTGTTCAAAACTTTTTAAAGCAAAGATTTTTTAGAGTCCGACTGGGGAATACTTTTTCCAACATTTTTTGCCAGGAAGAAGGTGTTCCTCAGGGCTGTGTTTTAAGCGTAACCCTTTTTGTTTTAGCTATCAATCCTATTTTATCAGTAACCCCACAAACTGTGCAAAAGAATCTTTACGTTGATGATTTGCACATATCATGTTATGCTCGCAACATGCAACTCATAGAAAGACAGCTTCAGACAGCCATCAACAATATTGTTGAGTGGTCAGATAAAAGCGGGTTTACTATTTCTGCACAAAAAACAATAGGCATACACTTTTGCAAACGGCCACTTCATCCTGATCCAGAATTGTTTTTGAGTGGTGTCCCCATTCGTCTTCAAGATAACTATAAATTTTTGGGTATAGTATTTGATAAACGTTTGACTTTCCTTCCACACATTGCCAGCTTACGGAAGAGATGTCTTCGATCATTAAATATTTTAAGAACTCTATTCAATACTTCCTGGGGAGCAGACCGTTCATGTTTGCTTCGTGTTTATCGAAGCATCATCCGATCTATGATAGACTATGGAAGTGTCGTATATGGCTCTGCTCGACCTTCTTACTTGAAACGTCTTGATTATGTTCATCATCAAGCTCTAAGGCTGTGTTTAGGAGCCTTCCGAACATCTCCTATACCTAGTTTATATGCGGAGGCTTTTGAACCATCATTATCATCTAGAAGAGATAAATTGTCTCTTTCTTATTACTTTCGAATTCTGTCAAACGACAAGCATCCTTTACGTGGGACATTATTAAATGGCAATAATAATCGCCTCTTCAATGCCCGCCCCTCATGCATCCCTCATTTTGGACTGCGTATGCGTTATATACTTCCAGACACTTTTCATGGTGTAAAGGTTCACACAAATGATTTTTGTGGCCATCCTCCATGGATGGAGAACAGCATTTCTTACATTAACCCTTTTGGAAATTTTACCAAGTCAGACTCCAACGACTCAGTTTTAATTTCACTTTTTAATCAACATCGACAATTTTATCAGTCTTGTCAACCAGTTTTTACGGATGGTTCCAAATCCTTGAACCATGTTGGCTGCGCATTTTTTACTAATGGTCACATCATCAGTAATAAACTACACACTTTAACTTCTGTTTTCTCTTCTGAAATTACGGCTGTTTATTTTGTACTCAAGTACATTGATGTGCATGAAATTAGAAAATCCATTTTATACACTGCTTCTATGAGTCTTCTGGAATCTTTACGTAGCTCCTCAACTCGTAATCCACTTATTAAAGAAGTTGGATTTCTATAGGCATTTACTTTCAAAAGGGGCTCGGATTCTATTTTCATGGGTTCCCTCCCATGTTGGCATTACCGGAAATGAATTGGCAGACAAATCTGCAAAATCGGCTACAGAATTCTTGACACGACCAATTGTTTATGCTGATGTGCGATCTGCCGTCAATCAGTGGTGCCATTGTCAGTGGCAAGAAAAATGGAATATGGAAATAAATAACAAGCTCCATGTCATTAAACCGGTTCTCTCGCATTGGGTTACGAAACTTAACAGACGCTGTGACGTCGTGTTAACTAGACTTCGTATTGGGCATACACGACTGACACATAAATATTTGCTCTTTGCGGAGTCTCCTCCGACATGTAGCCATTGTGGTGACATACTGTCAAACACATCTTAACAGACTGTGTGGCTGTTAATAGACGTCGGTTGAGGTACTTTTGCTCAAGCAGTTTCGACTTGTGGAATTTGTCCCAATAAAAATGACATTTTAACCTCTTCATGTACTTGAAGGACATTGGTGTTTTCCATGATATTTAGTTTTCTTATCTTTGATCTGATCTCTTTTAAATGTCTTGTTTTAGTCATCAAATCAAATCCTGTTGTGAAATGTGCCTGTGTTTAAATTTTCCAATTCTTGTAATGGCTGTTCTAAGTTTTTCTTGCGAAGATATGATGGATGTTAAACGAATTCTCAATCTAATTCCAACATGTTAACAGTTGATTTTATTATATCCGCAATTGTATAATTTAGAAACATTTTCACTTGCTTCATTATCCATTACTAGAAAATCACCCGTCATGTAATGATGGATTCAAATTGCCTCTTCATTCGAGAGATTTCCCGTCAAATGTGACGTGTTTGAATAGATATATATGCGAGAGAAATGTTTAACATTGATTGAAAACAAATAAAATGTTTTATGATGGGAAATATTTTTATTTATATATTTACATATTTCTTTATTCAAAAAACCTCTTGATAAACAACATTCCATGTGAAGTATTTTTCGTTGTTTAACAATTTTCCTTGTACTTCAGATGTCTTTGTGTAAATTTTAACGTGATCTAATCAAAACAAAGCACTTGTCTGCTTGTCAAACGTTGACAAAAAAATGTTACCAAATTATATCGTCACGATTGCAATAATCACATGCATCGTGGCGTCCAAACTATGTCACGCGCATGATATACCACTGTTACTTTCTATTAAAAAACGGAAATTAATTTGAAATGTATGATTAATATAATTTAAAATTTCTCGGGAGCTATTGATCATAGATAAATCTTCTATCAATCGATAGCAAATTTTATTTCATTATTTTAGAGCTCTTAAATTTGAAATTAGAACAATTATTTTTTAAAATTTAAAATTACTGAAGTTTAGGTGCTGTAACAATGAAATAATGCTGTTTAACGTCTCTCAGTGCTATGACGCGAATTTTATTGTTGGTGACGTCAGAGCGTTACCTGATCAGCGAGACAGATATATATATATATATATATATATATATATATATATACTATTATATTAGTAATAACACAGGATATGCTAATCTTGTATTAAAAACTTACTACCATGTTAAAAATGCCAATATCCGTAATTTGAGATTTTAACCCTTTGCACTCGGAAGAATTAGATGCATAATTATTTGGTGAATACAAGAGCTTATTTTACTGCTTCGAGAAGTAAAAAAAAAATTAATTCTTGCGACTCTGCAGGCATTTTTTGAACTAATGAAATGAAGAAAAGTTGAAGTGATGTACAGTCTAGAATGGAATCGAAAATCCGGATACAAAGGGTTAATTCAGGATTAATATAGATGAAAAAAATCGAAGTGAAATTTTTTTAATATTGAAGTTTCTGGAGCTTCGGTACATTGTATGCGATGTTGAAAATAACATTTTAAAGTTATCTATAAAATTGAACGTTTTGAATTTAATAATTTGCTGGTAATTTAACTGAAAACTTCTTGGTCTTTTACATCGAACTTACGATCTTTTTAATTGATCTTCTCAATCTGTTGCATATACGTGAAATAATTCTCTTAAAGATAGTAAAATCTATTTGTGAAATTACTAGTAAAGTTCTTGTAGACGTAAAAGAATAAAACCTCGGGCTTTCTTGTAATCAATAAAATCTATTTAGTAATAAAATTTGAGATTAGTAATGAATCCTTTGTCGTGTTTCCTCTATAAATTTAATTCATCTAGCTATTAAATGTTCAAATAAATTCAAGGGAAAAATACTAAAGCAGTAGATATTCTGCTATCCTATATAATTCTTACCGTGTACAAAATATCTAGGTTAAATTTATGCTGCTTTCAATTTGAGGAACTGGAATTTTTATCGTAGTACTTGGGTGTTTGTGAAATGGTATTTGTTGTACTGCTGGTATAATCTATTTATGTTAATAAAGTAGTTTATGCTTTTAATTCATTTTAGAAAATGCCTTTTTATCTTTTCAGAAATATTTGTAAAATTCTTCTATGGTAGTTAAAGAATGTGTATCGGATTTCATGTCAATTATATTGTAACATTATGCAGTGTTGTATATCTTCGACATTTAAGTCGAATTTATTGGAAATATTCCTGCTGATATTTGTAGTGTATTAATGTACATAAAATTGCATGACTTCATATTTTTTGTAACTTTTTTGAATAATAAATTTTTGCAAATAGTCTGTTTTTAAATTCGTATTTACTTGATCCTCGTGATTTGCATTAGAATTTCGTTGGATTTGCTCTTTCTGATACCAACACTTGGAATTACTAATAGATGATTTAATTGTGTACAGAAATTAGATTTAATTATGAATCAACCCATGAAGCGAATAAAATTTAAGCACTGAGTTAATTTGTCAGTCTTGTCATGCAGAAGCTCTTGGCATCAAATACAGCCGATCTTTAGATAACTGGGTAGATTGCATCATCAATTAATGGGATGAGTCAAAGTTTATGTCGGTGTATACTGTAGAAAACGGATGTCTTTTAGTTGTGTTAAAATTAATAATCAGCTTCCTGTCTTCTTTCATAGTTTCATCGCAAATCATTGAGCTCAATATTAGACGACTTTTGCAGTCATTCTGCTTGACATACAATATCCTAATTTTTCTAAGAATAAAGTTCGTTATTAAATAAAAATTTTTTTTTGAACTGGTTGACTTTCTCATTGCTGAAATATTAGCATTTTTAGTTGTTTTTGAAAGCCTCGTTGTAAATAAATGCTATGTTAGTAAGTGGGCAGCATATTGGGTGCATTTTGCAGTCATTCTGCTTCACAGTGATATCTTTATTAGAAAAAATTAAGTATTTCGACTTCACGTGCTTCCACTTAACATGGCATTTTTATAGCGTCAAATTTTTCGTTTGCCGTTGTGTGCAACGAGTTAAAGCAAACATTAGACCGAGAGAAAGTGCATAAAATTTTGTGTTCACGAATGAATTCAAATACTTTGAACATCGTAAGTGTAAAATGCCCTTAATACAAATCTTTGAAAATTAATTTGAAGCGCCACTGTGGCTTGACGGCTGATTTAAGGATTTGGGAACAGGTGGTCGCGCTTTCAAAAAAAATTGCATGAAAGATGCGCCGCGTACACGAGCCTTGTGCATATTAACCCTTTGCACTCCTATGTCGAGTGTAACTCGACATCCTGAATGATGCATTTTTTCGCATTCTTGTTGGATAGCGCTTATTATAAAAACCATATAATAGCAAAAACGCATTAATTTTTAGGAATTGAAACAATATTTTTCAGCTTCTTAAAGCTCTAAATAATCGTTACATTCACACGTGTATAATTATGCATTTTATTATCTTTCGGAGTGCAAAGAGTTAAATTCGTCGAGGTCTAACGTCGTCTCGCTTGTGTCGCGTGGATGTTTAGAGGGGATGTCATCTTAGGATTTGGCTTCAAAACGAAGCAATAATCTAATTAAAACAAAGTATTTTAACAGTTGGGTGATCACATGCCTTCAGAAATTACTAGGATTTTCTGATTTTTTTTGCGTTTAATAAATAGGCCTTTGCCAATGAAAATGTCAATGTAACGTTTTGTAATGACTAGAAAAGATTTTATCCGTGGCAAGCGATTTGATTAATATTAACCAGAAGGAGGAAAACGAAGAAATAAGTTTAGAGCGGGACAATGTACAATATTGAAATAGAAAGACAAGCATTGCTTTCTTTCAGCTTGTACCCAATAAAGCCCTTGAAACTGTGCCTCGATGCCTCTTACCAGTTCAGGCAGACAGTAATGATCATTTGCATATGAAGAGAAATACTTGATTACAAATGAATCGGTTATTTTAGTAACCACAAAAGTGACTAATTTTTGGAAATCAACCTTTCTGCACAAATTATGATCGATTGTAATCAAGAATCGATTATCACAATCTATTCTTTAGACACACAGTATGAGAAACCACTAAAATCGGGTTAGTGAGTATTGTGCGTTCCGATTCAAAGTAATATCCGAGCGGCTTTCTTGTAATAAACTAGATCAGCGGTTCTCAAACTTTTCAGTCACGGAGCACCTTTTTGAAATTGGAAATTCAAAGCGGAGCACTAAAACTTATCTCGCAGCTATATACTGTATTTAGTAAATAGAACAACAAAAAATAGCATTGACGATGCAAGGTAGTTTCGTCATTTAAGCTTGCAGGACATTAGATTTCACCGTTTTTTTTTTCTGCACTAATTTCCCATTGCAGACAGAAAACACACACATGAAAAAAAATGGGAAATAAATTTAGGGCAAATATTGCAGATCCACAATTAGTTATTTTATTAATTTTGCATCATTACATTTCTTACAAATTTTTACTTGGTTTCGTGAAACAGAAATTTAATAAGGATGAGGCTGTTTTGATTTCCACAATGAGATTGTATCTGGCTGAATTTCGGATAGCTGCAAATGAATATCTTGCTCTGCATTGAGGAGTGATCTGTATTTTGTTTTAGTAGCGGTGTATGCGGAGAATCCTGTTTCGACTGTATAAGTGGTTGCGAAGGGCGGGGGAATAGGATTCGCTTTATCTGATAGGACTTTAAATTCATCTTTTAGCGTACACCAAAAATCTGAGATTGATTTCTCAGTTTTAAACTTTGTTATCGCTGTATCTGATGTCAAATCAAGCAAGCATTCATATTCCTGTGGTGTCAGAGGATGGGTTTTTAGATATAGAGTATGGTTCGACAACCCAAACGTTTTCTTTTAAGTTTTCATGCAATCTTTTTGTAAAATAAGAGTTGAAATCATCAATCAGGCGAAAAAGATGAATTTCAAACTCGTTTAAGATATCCGCAGGAATGTCCGATTCGAGTTCTTCTCCAAATCCTTTTGTTAGTGGGAAACAATCCAGGCTCCCGTTTTTGATGTAGTCTACCCAATACTTCAGTTTCTTTTGAAATCTTTCCACTTTATCAGTAGCATCAAAAACAGTTACTGCTTTTCCTTAAAGTGAGAAACATAAATCATTAGTTTTTTTAAAAAAATATCTGCCGAATACGCCAATTTCATTAGCTAACATTCATCATACAACTTCTCTCCCAAAGCAAAATCATTGTCTCTCAGGAAGATTCCGACTTCATTCCTTAGTTCAAAGAGGCGAATTAAACTTTTACCACGGAAGAGCCACCTTATTTCTGGGTGAAGAAGTAAAGACGTATGCAGACTCTCCATGTCATCACATAAGATTTTGAACAACCTGTTATTCTTAGGTCGTGATTTTATAAAATTTATTATTTTAACAGTTTCAGACAGTACTTCCTTTTTAAAAGGTGGCATTTTCTTCATTGCAAGAGCATGCTGATGAAGTATGCAGTGGACGCTGCTGCACCCCTTGGCTTTTCCTTTTATTTTTGCGACTACACCAGACATCTTACCAGTCATAGATTTCGCTCCATCTGTGCACACATCAACATAGTTATCCCATAGGATGCTATTCTCCACGAAAAATTCATCTAATAATTTAAATATTTCAGTGCCAGTTGAGGTAGACGGTAATGACTTGCAGAAAAGTAAATCCTCATGAGTCCAAATATGGATGGAATAAAATTACCATTAATATTGCCAAATCAGCAACATCAGTTGATTCATCCATTTGAAGCGAAACTTTGGTGGATTTTATACGAGAAATTAAAGTAGCTTTCACATTCTCTGCGAAGTCTCAGATTCAACGCGGCGTTGTGTCATTTGACAAATGAATTGTGCCTGTCACTTTTACAGCTTTTTTGTCAAACATGCATTCGATAATGTCTTTTACACAAGGCTTGATAAAGTTTTCAGCAACGGTATGGGCTTCGCCAACTCGAGCAATTCGGTAACGGACTAAGTAAGATGCCATCAAAGCCTTTTCGTTGACAATTTTTGAATGATACGATATACATTTCTGAACTTTCCTGAGTTTAATATACTTCCTTCTAAAAAAGTCAGTTGGTTTATCCCTTCATTCTGGATGGACCCCCTCAAAATGACGACGCATTTTTGCTGGAAACATTGAACTGTTCGGAAAGATTTTGACACAAATTACGCACTGAGGTTTATTATTAGTGGTCTCAGCGAACCCAATATCCAAATAAGAATCATGATACTTTCGTTTTAAAGTTTTTTTTAATTGTGGAACTTGTATCCGAGGAAGTTGAGCTATGCAACTTGTTCGATAGTTCAAGATCAAGAAGTTCTGTTGCATCCGCAGTCAATGATTCATCCGAAAAACCAGCTTGTACAGTAGCAGTAACACCTATCTTCTTTCGCACTACAATTAGAAAGCAATATGGACATTAGCTGTATATAACAGCATAAATTCAATAAAAAGTTTAAATAAGATATTGCATCTAAAAAGATTCATTGAGGGTTTTTTAAAAGAAAATTACTGTAAAATTGTAAAACTTTAAAAAATTCTATAATGCAAAATCTTACACGAGAATAGCAAAATTTTATTTTGAGGGATTCTAATTTTTCAAGATTTTAAAATATCGTAATGAGTTCAACCATTTTGATACAGGAAAAAATCAAAACGAGTACATACCTCTTAGATGTTGATGTTTCCGCGTCTACTCCAATTGGCTTGGCAGAAGTTTTGATGCTTTTAAGGACCCCGTCTCCAGTCAGCGATCCCCATTGAAAGAAAATCGATGTTATTCCCCGTATGACTACTTTAGTGTTTGAAGAAATCTCCACAAGACGGATATTTTGTCATCAAAACGAAAAATCTGAGAAGCTACAGAAATAATAAATTACATACAATGAACTTTATAATTTGTCGGTTCTCGACTAAATGTTGACTGAAATGCAACTGCTTTGAGAAGTGAGTAAACAACCAGTTTTATATGCAATAAAATTTTTTCCGATACTTCTGGAAAGGCGTCGAAGCTCGTTGTTTCTGCAAACGCGGAGACAGCGAGTGGGTCTAGCCCCTATCTGGCTCTGTGTTGTCTGGTGTTGCCTTTTGGCGTAAATTTGTTTTGTCGACTGGTGGACGAGAAA
>BGPR01017200.1:0-33048 GCA_013235015.1 Araneus ventricosus
TAAATAAATGACAAATAGAACTTGGGATTATTTAGTGATTATATATTCTTCCGATCATATAATTGAGAGATTTTTTCTTCGCCTTGTAATAAAAATCGTTTGCATGGAATTTTTGAAGTTGTATTTGTTTTGAACGCTACTAAGGGCAAATGTTCTGCTGCTCCATTAGAGTAACAAAAAGAAGCTGATTCCGTACATTCACTAAGCTAGCAAAGCTACTAGGATCCCACTTTGCTAAAAGCGAAGCCGCTGATGTTTTTTTAAGTTAAAAAAAATTTGCCCGGTGCCCACTTCAGATGCCGCAGGCATCGCGAGCGCTATTTTTCCTGCTTCATTAGAATAATTAAAAGTAACAGATTCCGTACATTCAATGAGCTAGGAGAGCTAGTAGTTCTGTTGAAATTCTACATTTAAAACGGGAGATAGCTCAACGACAAACCACAAACGCAATGGGTTCGAAAAAAGAATAAACGATTAACTTTTAAATGGGACCAATGCACGTTTGTTTACCATCTTGCTTTGGCGACTTGGCGCAATGGCGCCGTTTTACTAAGAGGGTGTTCCAACTTGTAGGTTCAAATTAAAAATTTTCATGTTAGCAAAAATGAAAATTTTTAATGGATATTTTACTCACTACTTGATGGACTTGAGTTCTTAAAATTTAGACAGTTCTGCGTTTTCATAAAAATACAATATTTTAAAATTTTCAGATTTTTATCGATATATTTGATTTCTGATGAGTGACTCAGTCTGGAAGGGAACTTCATAAAATAAGGTTTTTATGGTTTCATAATTTTTATAGTAATAAAATATAAAATATATTGAACAGTAAATAGTTGAAATTAAAATAAAATTTAAAAAACAAGCTTTTATTAGCGTAATAAAAATTTTAAGAAAATTCACGAAAAAAATGTGTGCCAAAACAGAATTGTTAAATCGTAAGATCTTAAAGACAATGCTATACAGTGACTAAGCCACAACGAACATTTTAAGAACAAAAATTCCGCAAAATTCATTAAATATCAAATACATCATAAATGTGAATAACACATTCACTGCCACCGACGCGCTGGTGCGTCTAGAACACATTATCTAATTAGATGACCCCTTCTCTACTGTAGTCAAGAGATTGCAGAGAAGGGTTCATCTAATTAGACAGATGGTTCGACTCTCAGGTGTGAATAGTGGCAGCTAATGTGTAAAAGTTCTAATTTGATTAGAGAATTTCTCTCAACGTCTCTTGCTTCTACGATTTCGTTTTGAGGTCCATAATTTTTATCGAAAAATACTTTGTACTTTTTCGTACAATTACCAAAGGATGTTTTAGAAACATTGGTACTTCCATAATTATATCGGCCCCCGTAAGCAACCGCTAAATATTCGCCAATTATCGCCAAAACGTCATCATAACGAAATCACACTGCGATCTGCTTGGCGTAATCCAAAGTTCGTGAAATAAGCTGATAAGCTGAGGCCGCTAGAATAAGGAAAAACCGAAAGCTTTTTTTTAAATATAGAGGTGGAATTCAATTCATGCAAACATTATTCGAAAAGAATCTTTGAATCTGAGTACTTCGTACATCAACCGCTGGGAAGAATTATGTGAGAACACCTGGATTTAGAAAATAGATGACATATTTGTTTTTTCATTGTGAGGTCACGTGAATTGAATCGTCGTTACAAAAATATCAGAAGCAATAGTTTAGTTGTATTAAGGTCCCGTTTTGAAGAAACACGAGGGCTATTTTGGGACGGACCTCCTAATTTTGAACAGCGGTCAGATGACGAGGACGACACCTAAGCTGGCACTCCCTCTTCACACCATACAACAACAGCGGGAGGCCATTTTGCCCCCCCTCAAGTTTGAATAACGTGCAACGGGCCCACGTACACGGCGGATCTTCAGTTGAATAAGGTTTCGAGCCTGGAACCCTCCGGCCCCGAAGAGGGGAACTTACCATTAAGCTACCGCGGCCCCATCAGAAGCAATTCTGAATATTAAAAAATTTTAGACAAAAATCAGACGGCTATTTTCCTTTTAACCTTGATAAATAACTCAATTTCATCAAACAATAACGAACACATTTCAGCGCGATATTCCGAAATTTATTATGTTTCGCAAAATCAACTCATATTAATGTACTTGACCTAGCATATCTTCAGTGAGAAAACTAATTGAAGGCAAAACAACGAGGAATAGATACACTTTAAAACTAATCCATGCAGACTGTAACAGTAATTAATAGTTCAGAAGTATGGATAAAAAACAAAAGCTTTACCTGTCTCAAACTGGTCAAGCAACTCTCTCCTTGATTTCCTGTGTCTAACTTGACTGTAAAAATCCTTTGTTTTATAAAATCCAAATCTGCCATCTGATTGAAGATTCTAAAATCCTCCTAAGGAATCGCATTAATTCGTCATTTTCTTTCACTTTTCGGATATTTTGATTGGCGTGGCTTGCTCCCAGTGTCTCACGAAATTGAATTCCCGTCTTTTTCTACCGCATAAAACAAACACATAATGATGACGATATATTTGAACATTTAGTTGATGTAATGAAAACATTATTTGAAACTTAATATTTCAGTTTTTATTAATACAAAGGAAAATTTATATTTTTTAAAACTTTTATTTTATGTACAAGGTATGACAACCTTAAAATGAAAAGCTAAAAACAATTACAGTAAAATTTAAGTTCGAATAATACTTAGTTAGCCTCAATAGAAATATGAATGATATTCTGAAATTCAGTTCTTGCAAAAATTCAGACAGTTATTAAAATTTAGCCAATTGTTTATGATAACGTCTCTTAAAACTGAGATAGCCTTTTCAAATATAAAAACCTTCTACTCTAAATCCAATGCAATTAATAAAAGCATGAGATATGGCTAAGTTTTCCAAAGTATAAGTAGTTAATCGAATGATACGTCGAGTTCATTTCATATAGTCATGAAGAAACATTTTTGTCGATTTATAATTGATTCCGACTTGAAATTTAAAATGTTCCTCGTCCATTTCAGAAGCCGAAGAAGCTTTAATTTTCTGTGTATAAAACAGTTCTTGTTACTTTTCGATTTATGAGATTGCCTTCATCAAATAGACCATGGATGGAGATGCTTCGTAAGTAAGCTTTTGTAGTACAAACTTTGTCACAAATATCACATTAGAGAAAGTTCTCTTTGCTGTGAATGAGGAAATGGTATTTCAAGTTACTTTAATTACTAAACACTCATAGTTGTAAGATTTGTCATTGCAATGATTAAAGATGTCTATGTGAATTATCTATCCTATTAAATGGTTCTATGCGTACTTTTCAGGCGAGATTTTATCTTTAAAAAGTTCGAAGTTACGACCTTGATTTTGCGTTTCATTATAGAATTACCTGACGCAAGATTTTTGTCTAGAATGAGTATTTAAATGTAAACGTAAATTACGTTTTACACTGTATGCTTGACCACACATATTACAGGATTAAGTTTTTTCTTTTGTATGGATACGTAAATGTGCTTTTAAATTCCTTTTATGGCAGAACGCTTTTTGGCAGATTTCACAGGCGTAAGGCTTTTCTTTCGTATGAGTGCGTAAATGTGTTTTTAAACTACCTCTTTGGGTAAATGCCATATCGCACTCTTCACAGACATAAGGCTTTTCTTCCGTATGAATACGTAAGTGCTCATTTAAACTGCTTTTATGTGCCATTCTTTTGTCGCAGATTTCACAGGCGTAAGGCTTTTCTTTTGTATGAGTGCGTAAATGTGTTTTTAAACTACCTCTTTGGGTAAATGCCATATCGCATTCTTCACAGACATAAGGCTTTTCTTCCGTATGAATACGTAAGTGCTCATTTAAACTGCTTTTACGTGCCATTCTTTTGTCGCAGATTTCACAGGCGTAAGGCTTTTCTTTCGTATGAGTGCGTAAATGTGTTTTTAAATGACCTCTTTGGGTAAATGCCATATCGCACTCTTCACAGATATAAGGCTTTTCTTTCGTATGAGTGCGTAAATGTGTTTTTAAATCACATCTTTGGATAAATGCTTTGCCGCACATCTTGCATACATGTTGCTTCAGGTTTGTATGAAAACGCGAATGTTGTTTTAAAGCATTTCTACTGCTGCAATTCTTTCCGCATACGCATAAATGACATTTTTCGTTAGAATGAAGTAATTTTTTTTTCTGTTTTTCATCCATATTTAATCCTATGGCAAAAACTTTTTATAAAACTTCTCCGATGAAACAAATGATGATTGTTTCATCAATTTTTCTTTCTGTGTTCGTATTTCCCTCAGTCGTTACAACATTGAGATCTCATCTCCAAGCGAGTTCTGATCTAGAGTTTCATATCCTCGATTCAATGCTTCCTTTTTAAAATAACTATTTCACTTTATTTGATATATTTGTCCATTCTTTACTCATTGCTTTCAGTCATTATCCTTTCAGTGAATTAAAGAAACCGATATATTCAATCTTGTCAAAATACACCGCACATCCACAGGCTGTGAATTTAGGTCTCCATTTTGCAATCAAACGACGAATCAAATTTAAATTTTTTAGATTCTTTTAAAAATATGCAATTAAAAACAATGAAAATTAGTTGATTTAAAGATATATATTTCTGCTTTGCGAATTTTCTTTAACGTACAGCTTTTGTTTCTCACGACTGAAAAACTTTACAAAAGTCACTTCTTAAAGAATAAATGTCTTACCTCAAGTCATATGAAATTTTATAAAATTTGAAAGAGCCACTCTATGTGCCCGCTCCTAATCATAACCTCAATGCAGAAGTTAACGTGCCACATCATGAACTCGGACAGATCTCAAAGAACCTGTCTGACTCAAGAGTTGCCACTGTCTTTCGTATTTCTTGTTTATGGACGAGCTTTTTGATTTGTTTACTTGCAGTAGAAACCTCGACTTTATCTGCTTGAATGTTGGACTTCCGCTTTGAAGATTCCTTTGACTTAGCATTACACTGGAATTACGTAGTACAGACACCTAAATGTAAAAAAAACAAAGCAGAAATCTCGTCCTTAAGCATAGAAGCTTAGAAGGAAAGAGAACCTGATGTGTACGTTGGGAGCACAGTGTCCTAGTGTATAATCTTTAGAAAAGTCATAATGTGAAAAATGCTTTTAGTTAACTTGTTTTCGAAGCCCTTTTAGATTTCTGGCGTATCTTGATGAATAATCAATATCATCCATTTTTACTTTCAATTAATTTATAATAACATATGTTAATAAATTTATCAATATATCAATAAGCTAATCAATTTATAATATTAGTTTCATCTATATACGTAAAAGAGTATTTTTTATGAGTATGTATGTTCGTTTTTTTAATTCTTTAGGCACGCCCAAACCGTTCAAAGTGCCGGAATCAAATTTGGCACAGCGATGTATTAGCACAAAAGGGAGCTAAAGCCGTAAATAGTATTTTAAAATTCGAACTAGTCTTTTTTTTTTTTTTTGCACCCACTTATATTTCCAAATGTTTTGGGTAATTCGAATTATATATATAAGCTAAGCAGAAAAAAATACTTTTAAATATACTGAGTGTTCATTGTCCTAGTTCATAATGTTTGGAAAGGTTTAAGTATAATACACATATTCAGTGAACTTGTTTTTGGACACTTTTTAGATTTCTTACATAAACGTTGGCGCCTTATATAGCACCTTATATTTTATGAATATTTCCTTAAAAAAATGGAATATTCCTAGAAAGTAAAGGCGTCCACGCTTTTATTCGAACCATGCATTTTACTGAAATCAGAAAAAAATGTTTTCAACTTTTGAGTTCATTTTTTCGTATGAATAAAAGCTTATACCTTAATTTTTTTTATTTAATTTATTTTCTACTTTTTAATTGGCACGTTTAGTTTCAATTTTTTAGTTTTTAGCTGACACGAATACACACGACATGTTAGGCATAGTAAATCAAATTCAATTATTGAATTCTCCAGTATAAAACACATATTAAAATTATTATATACATATATAGAATTACATTTTTAAAATGATTTAATGACATTCACTTTCTGAAATATAAATCCGTAATATATTACGTGATAACTTACAATTATCAACAATGTAACAGAAAAAAAAAACAGAATCGATCGACATAACTTTCTCTTTTTGTTTGAGTGCGAAACGTTTTCCGCACACGAAGTAAAAAAAATCTGGTTGTTGGCGAATTCTAATAGTAAGTAAACCCAAGACGCGTAGAAATACGAGCTATTACGTCATTCATCGCTGCAACGCTGTAAGTATAACGTATTCTCTGTTAGCTTCGTAGTGTTGTTACAACCCTAAGTAACGTGAGGTTACCAGTTACCACCTTCCAAACTTTATCGTCCAAATATAGGGCTAAAATGTTAATATCATTTTTTTAGGTTTAAAATAGGTATAGATTGCAATTTTTTTTTGCATAATATTGTTTTGTTACCGGAAACCCACCATTGTACTAAATTTCAAAGCTGTAGTTCGATCAGAAGTGGGTAAGAAATCGATCTCAAGATTTGAAGACACGACAGTCAAGTTGAATAAAAGCATATAATTATAAAAAGTAACATAATCGCATTAACGTTTTCTCATCATGGCCAGTAACATAGCGAAAGTAAATAACGCTCGGAAAATGTGATTTCTTTTGTCCTAGTCGTCAGCAGTGTGTTAACAAGTGTAAATGGCGTTAGGAGTATGGTGTTATTTTTGCTTCCCTTCATCATATTTCACATTAAAAATGGCATACACGCAGTAATCTTTTGACTCCATGGCGCTCCTTTAAACAGACGCCCGGGGAACAATTCCCCTCTTGTCCCCAGGTCGCTACGCTACTGACTAATTCCTGCTTGAAACAATGGTCCTAAGATTATGGTCAATGTTTAGGGTGATGATATCGAAAGTCCTAAAATTCTTGCAGGTTTTATCAGGGGTTAGAAACAAATAGTTTACAATTTCGTATAGAATCAAATTAGTTTATAGAAATTTAGAAATTATTTTATCCATTTGACCTACATTTTTACACATATGTATTAAAATCCTTTCCACTTGTTTATTGCTCGGTCATCACTTAATTATTATTCATACTTATCTTTGTTATGGACTAATGTTTATTTGTTCGTACTGAAATAGGGATCCCAATTTTATTTTTTCCTTCAGAAAAGATCCGAGTTGGGAAAGTGTGAGTTCTGATTTAAAAGAAATCATGCTCTTTCGTTTAAACTAATACTTATCTGATTAAATACTGATGTTGAATGTCTTTTGGAAAAAAATCTCATTACATTTAATGCAACAAGCAAGCTGAAAATTATACCTATATTAGATCGTGTTCTTAAAACGCAATTATTGAACAGTCAGTACAAATAGGTGATGAAATGTATTTAGAAGAAAATCTGATAGCATTCTAGAGTAAAATTACCATTTTAAGTGTTATTTTGAAACTATTTTTTCTATCTTTTCTCTTAAATATATAAGTACGAGATGTTGTAATCATTAAAAATTCGACCTTGCAATTTGTTGAGTTAAATTGTATTAACGTCTCGTTTTGAAGCAACCCGTTGGTTGTTTTAGGACTGTCCTCACATGATTTTGATCGTTGTCAGATGGCGAAGACGATACCAGTACTGTCACCCCTTTATCAAACTTCCGTACCACCGGCGGGAGACTTTTTGACCTTGGCGTCAGATTTATCGAGCAGTAGGAAGAACCCACGTGGAAAATTGGACGAAAGAACTCAACGGAAGAACCCTCCGCGGAAAATCGGACGAAAGAACTCAACGGAAGAACCCCCCCGTGGAAAATCGGACGAAAGAACTCTATGGAAGACCCCCCTCCCCATGGAAAATCGGACGGAAGAAACCACGGGCAGTGGCGGACTGGCCAGGTTGCCAGCTTCCCCGATGGCAAGTGGGCCCCCTTAACATAAGACAATTCGGGCCCCCAGGATATGTGTCGACTAAAGATCTTAAAGACTATATTAAGAAATTCATTGTCTGAGGAGAACTTGGAATTCCTGTACGTTGCTATGAAAAGGAATTTCTAGATGATTTGGATATAGAGTACTTATTAACAGATTTGCACAGTCATCGAGAGAACTCAAATGTTTCCTGGGTTGCCATTAATGAAGTGGACCAAATGCAATACACTTCTGTACATTTGAATTTTTAATCTTTGACAGTATAGAATTATTCTTTAAAAAAATTTTAAATTGGTAAATAGTTTGCACTTTATTTTCAGTTTGGTTAAAATATTCTCAATATAACAGTATAGTTCCAAAATTACAGTATGCTATACAACCACCAAAATTATTTAATATTTAATCATAAAATTTTATTTATATTTGCTATTTATTACTTTCAATAATAGGTGCATACTGTATTTAGTAATACAGTCGGACCTCTATTGAACGAACCTCTGTTTTACGAATTTCTCTATTTTGCAAACTTTTTCTTGGAACCAAGAACATTTTGCGAATTTCTTCGTAAAATAACCTCCAAATAGCGAAGTGCATTCTCTATTTAACGAACATTTTCTTGTGATCCAATATTTTTTTTCTCCCTATTTCTCAAAATATTTCTAAACATTTCAAACTTATTCTTTCTTTTAACACATTTTATGGTGATCAATGACCTTGAAGCTGGAAAATGTCAAAGCGAAAGTGTTTGAGCATCAAAGAAAAAAATTTAATTCTCCATGAGGTGGATAAAGGCGTGAAAAAAAAAGGATATTGCCTTAAAATTTGATATTCCTCCAAACAACTTATCAACCATGATAAAAAAATCGTGGTAAAATACAAAATTATGATTCATCGAATTCTTGTTCAAAACGTTTAAAAGTACAGTTTTGAATTGGACAGTGTGAAAAATAAAAACAATACAGCAATGAATTGCGATGAAGACGAAGATGATGAGCATGGAAATGATCGTGATGCAGAAATCAACAAACCTTCGTAAGAAGAAATGCTAAAATTCATTAATTTTAATATAAAATTATTTTTTTAATTGAAAATACAGTGTATTCCCGGACAATGGTTTATTTTATTCTTGTTTTCCTTGCAGATTTCTTTTTGATGGGTAAAATATATAAAACAAATAGATATTAATTTACAAAATAAAAGTGTGATTAATTACTTTTTTAATAATATTTAGTTTTTATGAATTTAAAATCTGTTTTGAGTAGTTTAAAGTATTTTGAAAGGTGAGTCTCCATTTAAAGAATTTTCCATATAACGAACTTTTTTTCGGGATTTAACGACTTCGTTAAGTAGAGGTCCGACTGTATATATAATAGAGTTTTAGATTAGGAATAGATTATATTAACTTATTGATTTTAATTTATTATATTTGTAATAAATAATATCAAAAAATATATTTGAGATGGTGACATAGATGTGTTAGGGGCCGTTACTGATATTTCGGAGTACGATAAATTAAAACTCCGATGGAAGAAACCCCGGGGAAAATCGGACGAAAGAACTCGATGGAAATACACTCACCCCCGTGTAAAATATATCTGCGCATTTCTTACATTAAAACTGGTTACATAAAAATTAACTTGAGATCGAAAGAACTTTTGGGATTTGGAGAGGGGAGGGAGTGAAACATGCATTCTTTAAGGACCTCCATGGGCTGAATCCGACTCCGACAGTAGTCAAAATGAGGCAACTGCTAAATGAGGAATTGATTTTAGTTCTGCTACAATAATTATTACATTGTATACAGAGTAAAAAATTCACAAACTAGACTTTACCATTCAATTTCAAATAATGCATAAAAATTTATTTGCTTGAAGACTGTTGCTGAAATTTCGGTGTACGATCAATTAAAACTTATTAAGTGATTGAAGAAACACCGAAAGGAAGACGACATTAAGTTACAGCAACAGACAACGTTTCCACTCCCAGATTTATCGATAAACTTCATGGAGGAAGTCGCAATTGGACTCGCGTGGAACACGCCTTAAGCGGGAATCGAACCAGAGGCCCCAGAAGTGAGACCTTAACAAAACGTTCTAAAATCCTGTTTTCAAGCTGTGCGGCTCTTGAAAACTTCTTAATATGTCATTTCATATTCGGCATTAATGACAAGACTATTTTGATTGCAGTTTTACGTTAAAGAAGCTGATGGGGAAATAGGAAATCCCCTTCACTATGCAACGAGATGTCCACTCACTTTATCTTATCACCACAAGGAACCAAGCCCACAATTCATAGTCCATTGGGGGAAGAGCGCCCTATCCAGAAAACTCTCAAAACGAAATATAGATAACTTAATCACATTCTTGGCGACTAACGAAGACCTAATTAAAAGTCAAAATACAACACCGTCACATACTCCTGCCTAGAAATAGATACTCCCAAAGATTCACCTCCAAGAACCAGAAGTCCGAAGAATTCCCAGTTGAGCAACAGAGCACACTAACTTAAAAACATCAACCAGCCACCACCAATTCTTCCGCAATTCATTCGAAAAATTCACCCTTCATATCACCGCCAACCCTTGAGTAACAATTCCAGCGATCCCTCAGTATAAATATCAAGAGAGAACAAAAACCAGTCCCACGAGTTTTAGGATGGTTGCGACAATTTTCATCATATAACCGGTTGTGTTACATTATTCAATTCTTCTTCTTCGTCGCATCGAACAACACTATCAGCCCCGAATCATGGAGCTCCAACTGTATGAAAAAATGTAACTAAATGAAACATTCAACCCTTTCGCTGCACTCAAATTTGATAACTCCCCTTGTAAATTTCTATTATAATACTCGGATTGTAATCCTCACTGTGTTTTTTATTCTTCTTCGTTCATGTAATTATGTTCCCTTTCAAGTGTATTTATATCCTAATGTTGTAAATTTTTTTTGTGCTTTTTGCTTTTCAATAAAGTTTCACACATACTCATCCAACCGACAGGGTGCGCCGAGTTCGGGGGTATGCTGTGGTGTTATGATCCCGCGAAGAGCTTCTGCGCTCCGTTATACTCATACCAAACATTTACTGCCAAACTGGCGCGTTCTAGCTCCATAGTTGAAGAGAGGGGTTACATTTTATTGGCGCCGCAAGCCTCATCACATGTAAATCTGAAAGATATGGCTTGATCAAAATTAAAATTATACCTGTTATTAAATGCATGTACCAAATGAAGAAAATTTAATAATGTATAGTCTTAGAAAGAACAGTGTTTAAATATTTTTTTAAGTTTTTAATTTTCAAGGATTAAAAACAAATCAATTAAACTATTAATTTGGTACTAAAATGATGACAGAATTATGGGAAGAAGAAAAGGGCAATGATAGCGAGTGAAAACACTCAAGGAAAAATCTTTTCATTCGAGGATCGAACCAGCAGCGCTGTTTATGAGCGTGAAGCATTGACGATAATGCTATCGGAACTCAAATGTTGAGAATCCAAATGGGTCTTTCCTGATTTTAATCGTCATTTATATCGCAGTAGATGTAACGAAAAAATACCGAAAATACGATGTTCACAATAGTAAATTACATGATGGGAATTGATTCGATTCCTCTATTTGCTGACTTAAACTATTTTGACGTTGATTTGAAAGTTTTCTGGCTCGCCTAAGCCCGTCTGCTTTATTTCTAACTGATATGTTTTGAATTATTTCATTCAAAGTTTTATTATATTGTAAGAAATATTGTGAACTCTGTGTCTTAAACTCATTATTTTTTTGAAGAAAAGTTGTTGTACACTGTTATGTTGTTGACTACAGTTATATATAGTTATATATATAAACACATAAATTGTTAACTATTGTTATATAGTTAATATTATATATGCCTAAATTGTTATATTGTTTTATTGATATTATATAATACCATATATTAAAACACCTAAATATATAAAACTGTAGTTCAGTAGATTCAAAAATTGTATTTGTTAAATTGATTTGTTCGTGCATATTTTAAATATCCTTTTTACCAAAAATAAAAAAAGGAAAAATATCCTTCATGAATATAAAAAAAGAAGAGTGAATAATGTCAGACACGAATGCGATAAATTACTTCTGAAAAAGGAACTCAAAATTTATTTATACTGACACATAAAAAAAAACAACCATTGACATTAGCTTATATATATTTAAACTACAGATTATCAGGGGCCCCCTTTTTTTAAAAACTAATAATTTTGATCAACATTCGCGAACATAATGTAAGAATAACACACACTGAATTAAATTGAAAACTCAAAAGTCCGAGAGATTTTTTTAAAAGTCCTCAAGTTCCCTTTTTTCAAATCTATCATCAAAAGGGGTAAGAATTGGATCCTATAACCGATTAATGTTGTCCACCATGAAATAAGAAAAAATATACAGTGATAAAGGAAAAGGTCTGATCTGTTGAAGAATCTGCACGGTCCCTGCGAGCTCCGAGTGGGTCGGATTCCTCCTTTGTCAATTCAACTCCTCTGGCTCGGAGACATCTCTCACCATTTACTCTTATTCGTCACACAGGTCCGCTCCTTATTTTCTTAATTCAGACGGGGGACATTGCACGAACGAGCATTTAAACACACCTTTCGAACAAAAACTGAGCAAAAAGAAAACAATTCGAACAGTCCCCACCGGAACAAAGTATGGGCACCATTTTTTTCTCTTTCTTCAAATCATCCAGCAGCGCGTCTGAAAATATCTTTCTTCAAGTGAAGGGATCTAATCCCTCTCTACATCCTGGCCTCGCGTCACAGAAAAAACAACGCCTGATTGGTTACACTTGTTGCCAGGCGCTATTTTAGAGTGACCTCATACCCTCCCCCGCTCGTAATGAGGGAGAAAGTGACACTTAACTCTCCTTCTGCACGTAGGCACTAATAATATAATAATAATCAGATGACAATAAGAATTAATAATTATTTTACGACGATAAGTATAGTCAAATGACACCGAATTGCGATCACTACTGGAGGAGATATGGCGATAAACAGATTGCATAGTGATAGTGTTGAATTCCCCCACCCCCAAAAAAGCGGGAAATAATATATATATATATATTATATATATTTGATGTGGATAGGAAAATTACATCAGGAGAATTAAACAAAAAATAATTGTCTTAATTACTGAAACGGTTTAGTTTCATTTAATTAGATTAACGTAACGCTTAAAAGCAGCACAAGGATTACTTTATGGTGAACCTCGCAATTTTGAACCTTCGACAGATGACGAGGACGACACCTATTACTCCATCCACTCTTTAAAATTCCACACCAGGAAGACGTTCGACACCTGAAGTCAGATTCAACGTCCACCAGGTTCACATACACGGCAGATCTTCTGTGGAATCGGGTTTCAAACCTATAACCATCCCGTCTCGAAGAATAGACCTGGAGAATTTCAGAAACACACAATTTAGAAGGACAATGATAGCGAATCATCTCGACAGAAAGACCCGAAAGTGGCATCTTTCTGTCTTCCTGCATACAATGACATGCGTTTCTACAGTCGTGTTCAAATTTCAACTCATGGTAAAAGAATTTTCACACAACTAACATTTTGTATCAAAATTCTAATTTCTTGCAAAGCTGTGATCTATTAGATGAAATCTTGATGTGTTCCTAACCAAATATTTTTAATGAATATTTCTGCTGTGATAAAGCTATTTATATATGATCTGTATTTTGCACACAAAAAAGTCAGCTAACATTGGAAATAGTTTGAAGAAACAAACTAAATACTATTTTATACAAATATTTCGTATTCTATTTCTCACATTAAAGAGGATTTCCTTTACAAAAATATGGCATTTGTAGGAACTTTTTCAAAAGTAAAGTGTAGAGAAATTGATTAATTTACTGAAGACTTTATAAAAACTTTACTTTTTACAACTTTATAAAACAGTTTTACCATAACAAAAACGACAAACACAAATAGAAATAACTGTATAATTTTATTTATGAAATCGTGCTCTGCTAAGTGGTAAAAATACTTTTTCAGAATTTAAAAAAAGTAACTCTCCTAATGTACGGAAGCTAATGTTTGCCTAGCAAGAATACATATTTATTCTCATATTCGTTATCGATTACTTGAAATAAAAAAGTTTAAAAAAATACATATTTCTAAAACATTCCTTCAGCAGCAAATGGAAACAAATGCTTTTAGAATAACACAATGTAAAATTGGACTTATAAAATCTAATAAATAAAACATTTAAAAAACTCATTTTCATTTGTCGAAATCTGCTTTACAGTGCAAATTCATTAGAGGTGCAGAATACTTTTTCAAGGTTTAAAAACGACATAATTGCTTTTGGCAGACACGTTTGCCTAAGACCTTCCGGAATCCAAATTTGGTTTTCCCTCAAGGTACTCCTTATTATCGATCTGCGCAGGTGTTGAAGTGAACTCGGCTGAACACTTTCAGAAAACTCACCAACACCTTCGGCGTAGAAGTCGTATATGTTCTTCAATTCTTCAACTCTTAAAATTCCTCGGAAAGCCCTCTTGATTTCTTTGAAACTTATATAGGCATCTGGAACACTGCACCAAATGAGGCGCAGAGCCTCTGATGCATCTTCAGTACAATGGTGCTGTCTGCAGTCGATGTGCATCCAAATGATTTGCAACATCTGATGAATTCTCCCTCGTTTCATCCGTTTCTCGGCCTTACGCAATCTTTCTTCAGTCAGGTTTGGCCTAAAAAGGACACAAATTGTTTAATTAATATTCTTTCAGACAATATTTGGACGCTTATTACACTGTTGAAAAGTGTTAGTTAGAGTCGAGTTAGATCGGATAGAATTTTTTCCCCTTTCTCATGTACTTACCCAATATGAAGAGTTTTATTATGCGGAGTATAGTGAAAACAAAAGACTGCGTGATCTCGGGCCTGTTCGTTTTGAGCGATTCGTTCCAAACTCTGATATAGGTTAGCAAGGTAAACCTGGAGTTTACGGAGCCCACTTGTTTCTCGCCAATGTTTCTTGCCGTAATTTCATTTGTCGTCTCCAAATACTGTTTGGGATCTACAGTGCGCTTTTTATTGCCGTCCTGCGCATGCGTCTCCTAAAAAAGAGAGATTGAGCACGCAATGCCTGCGGCATTTCAAGGGTGTACCGGGCAATTTTTTTAACTTAAAAAAAAATCAGCGGCCCCCCTTTCAGCATAGCGGAATACTCGTAGCTTCACTTATTCACTGAGAAACGAAACACACAGAATAGCATAGACAGTATTGAAACAATATCCAAACCAAAGAATTGCAAACGAAGTTTTATTGAAATTCGAATGAATCGATCAATCACATCGAAGAGATGAACAAAACAGTTCAATCGAAACGAAGCGCAATATAGCGTGGTGTGCGAAAAACCGATGAAAAAATTAATTTCTGCGCATGCGCACAAGTCATTTGTTAAAAATATCATTGCGCAACCAAAACAAATGTTCTCTCATCTCCGTTTTTGGGGGCAATGAGTTGGCGCTCCTAACAGGAACGAAGTAAGTGGGCACCGTAAACTAAAGATTAAAGGTTTACAAATTTGATATCGCATCAAATTTCGTTTAGCAAAGTCGTTGCATTTTTGCGTTAACAAACGCAAAATAAACAGAGCGACAGATAATGAATAATTTGAATGATTTGGTTTAAAAATTTGAGCAGATAACTAAAAATCTAGTGATAAATTTTTATCCACCAAATTCGATCTGTTTTTGCGTGATCACATTCGCATGCACACATAAGGAATACAGACTTGCCATGAACGAATTTCGTCTAAAATTCGCTAGAAATCTACAATTTTGGTGTAAAGATTACTTACATAATAGGATCCTACTAGTGGTTTCGCTTTGAATTTATCGAGTCCACAAATGGGCCGAAATCCAAAAACTTAAATTTCCAATTCGGTGATGTCTTAAGCGTGGAGATTCATCAAAATCTCCAGTTCGAATTTTTTTGACTATTTTTAAACCCTCTTTTTGTATACATCGCAGAAGTAAATATATAGATCACTGGGCTGGAGTAATAAAAGTAAGCATTAATGGAAAATATTCTCTATGTGTTAGACAAGACACTATCTCGTATAAGGACTGAAAAAAACTTCAGGAAAGTCACGTTTCTAAAGATTATAAGTACGTGAAAATGAAAAAGATAAGCTTAATGTCCAATATAGCAATGAAATTTAAATTCTTAACTACCATATATAAAGAAGATGAAAATGTCATTTCGAAGTCGAACAAATAGCTTGATGGTTCAAAGTATACCCAAGACATGCGAGTTTCAAATATGCTTTGACCCTTTAAACATCTATGACTGGTATGTTTCTAACAAAGATATGCTGTCTTCAAACGTTCACTGAGAAGGAAATTTTGTCAAATATCTTTTGAAATAATATATTCCATCCTGAAAGGCTACGATACTTTTGTTAAGGAATTGAGTTTACGAATATTAACCACTTAATTACCATGAGAAAAAATTTTAATTCCATGAAGCGCGAGATTCTATTTGAAGCAGACTTCCCAAATGACCCGATGCTTTATGTTCTCTTCCATTTTTTAAAGAAACCAAATATTTAAGCTTAAATACGATAAAGAATATTTCATATAGTTTCAAAGAAAAACATATCTGGATAAAAGACGCGATGAATACTATAAAAGAGTATTTTAAAAATATTATTTTCAGATTCAAACACAAAAAAGTTGGCAGCTGAGTATTAGCGATCTTGAAAAAATACAGTAAGACCAGGCATTTATGCTTCCTTCTTTAAATAAGTTTTTTTAGTCTACTAAGTGGAATTAATAAATTTTCGGCTAGAATCACCAAAGCTAAAGGTCGGAAAATGCAACACCGGGTACTTTTTTTCCCTCATCGTTATTTTTCCATTTAGTATTTTAGCTGAATACTATTGGAATTATTTAATACAAAATGGATTTTAGATGAGTGAATTTGCATTAGAAATTGCCAGCAATTGTCAAAAATAGGCGCGATTTTTTCTAGTTTTATATTTCTAGCTTCACGATGGACTCTAAAATAATAAATAATTAATATGAAAAGGATTTGCAAGAAATCTGGGGTATACTTTTGCAACATATCGGAAATAAAATAATGCGTACAAAAATAAAAATATTTCTTTCTTTAATTACGAAAATTAAAGATTAAGATAGTGTACAATAAAAAAGTTCACGCATGTACCTAATTTGATGCATATTTTAACCACGCCTAAAAAAGGATTAAGAACTTTTCTTTCGGGCAGTAATGAAGCCGTACCAGTGGAATACTTAACTTCCCTCGAGGGCTGGTGCAACAGTTGTATCAGCAAACGATTGGGATTTTTCTTGCCCATATCTGTGAAACCTGTTTCTGCTCAAATCACTTAAATGACCTTTTACTTCTTTGTCATATTCAGTCACCCCGCGTGTCATGGGTAGTTTGATCGTTAATGAGAGAAAACAAGAATACCTATTCCTGTGATGGTCGAGGAAAACTTTAAACGATATTTATTTACCTGAAAAGAGCGAAAGCAACGTTTATGTTCCTCTCTAAATCCCTGTAGTAAAGAATTTCAAACCTAATCCACAAACTAAACGTTAAAAGACAAAGAACCCATAATCTTTTTAAAAAATAAAGGCTGATAAACACTTCAAAAAATGATGCCCAATTTAGCTTTTTTTTTCGTTCCTTTAATCTCAACAAATCATCAAGTATTATTTTTATAACTCAACGTGTTTTTTTCATTAATAGCATTTTGCTTTCTACAAAAACAAAAATGATGTGAGAAAATGCACTCTTACCTCTTTGAAGAAATTTTTAAAAAATACAGATGATAATCATCTTCAGAAAATCTAGGAACATTTATGTACTTCAGAATGGGACCAATATTTAAGAAATAACGATTGAATATACAAGGATCTATTATTTCATCAATTGGAAAAACATCTTGTTTCAAGTCTTCCCTCCTATAATGGCGAGAATAGTAAAGTAGGTACTCAAGGATTTCTGGCTTTTCATACGTAGAAATCCATTCTGTGAAATCAAAATACATGATGAAGTCTTTGAAAATGGCGGAATCGGTTATCTCGGGATAAAAACAATCGATGAATTTATCCACAGTTCGGATCTTTAAAACGTAAAGCAAGGGCAGATTCGAAAAACTCATTTTTAATATCCATGACAAAATTTTCAGTTTTTTCTGATTGCTATTGATAGCATCTTCTACGAAATCAGATAATATCGAAATTTCAAATCCACAGGTAGGAATAATTTTGGCTATGTGCGGAATACAGGGATTATGGTAGAACGTAAAATAATTTGGAACATCCTTCAGACTGCATTCTCTTCCTTTTGGTAGATCCAAATGTAAAGTGTAGAGAAGACTTCTACTCTGAGTAAAGAACTTCCGACATTTTTCCTCTGTGTTTATGAAACTTTTTGAAAGCTTCAATGCACAGCAATCACATGAAGTTCCGAGATAATTTAAAAGCATAGAGTATTGACACAATCCCAAATCTAAATAAGAAATTGAGTTTCGTACGATGAAACTGAATCGAACGACATCTGTAGCAGTCTTTAATGTAACTACTCTATGTTCTAATGTTGTTGAAAAGTCTTCCATTGCTATCTAATCCCTTCAAGATTTTCAATGTCAAATTTCTACGCCGAAGCGAATCGAGCAATTAATCATGTCTGAGTTTCACAGACAAGCCTTCTGGAGATCAATAGATTGTTGGCTTCTACACTGAAATGGTGTGGATGACGGTTAACAAATATCTTTAGTGATGATGCAGCGTTTAGAAGTGATCTTCTGCAATTGAAGACTTGGGTAAGGGAGAAGAACTCGGAATTCCTGAGCCAGCTTATATTCCGATAGTAAGAGTGTCTTTCAGGAGATTAGTAGAAGGTTCGTAACTGCCAATATGACTGTCGGGAAAGGTGCGCGCGCATCAATATTATTCTTCAGCGTGAGTGGGCGGTGAGGCCGACTCTCATGTGTAGTCAACAATTCGAGAATTAGTTCTCTATTTTTTCGTCCTCAATTGGAGGCAAAGCGATTTTTAAGCGAGAATACGTCTGAAATATACCTTTCTACTAAACCGAAACATCAATATTTATGGAAGCACAATCGCATTAAGTAATTAAAGATCAACGTAATATCGTCAAATCAGTTTGCTTCCATGTGTGGAAAATTCTTGAATCAAAAGCAATATTTTTCGAAAGTTTTTAATTTTTTTTATCTCTTTGTATTCAACTTTTGATTTTTCGTGATACGCTTTTGATTTAAAATATGAAGGAAATTTTGCAAACTATAAACAGAAATTGTTAACTTTAACAAAAACTAATCTTGACGGAATATATTTTTATTTACTCAATTTGTTATTTCCAGGGATTGTTGAGAAACAACGAATTGGGCAAGAATTTCTCTCGAGTAAGGATTATATCAGCAGTACCCCAGGCATTCAAATTATAAGAAACTCTTTTAAATATAGAAAATATTTGCACATATATATTCTTAAGTATTCGATCATTTTCTCAAGTACGAGTTTGCATATCCTTAAAATTCTTTACTAATTTGTACTAAACTCCGTTTTCCTAACATCCAACGTCATTTAATGTATTTAATACTCATAACGTGCAATAATGTTGTGTTGTAACTTCATCACACTAGAGCTGAATTAGCTCGTCATATAGCATCCTTGATTTTCACATTTATTTCCGCGAAGAACGCGCTAGAGGCCACACTCAGAAATGACATCGAACGAGGTGGAGATACTGGGAAAAGATAAAAGAAATTCTCTCTTATACTTAGCGAAAGAAGTTGGATTATAAAATGGTGCAAGATATACAATGAACTTTATTTTTTTGGGCTTATATAAGAATTGATGCAAATAATATAGTTCAACATTGTACATATTTTGTAAACACTGCAAATATTTACACGGCATTTTAAACTGTAGTGAATAGGAAATTCATAGTCCAATAATTAGTTGAGAATGACGAAAAATGGTCGTTAATAGAATTCTACAGATGACATATGTGATTTTGCTTCGAGTTCAGCTCAACTTGACTGATGGTAACTAGCTAAAAAGTTGTTTTTCATCAACGTTTAGGTATCTCGAGATATTCTTGTTAAATGTTTAATAATAACTAGCTGTGTGGCCCGGCGTTGCACGGGTTATCTCGAATAATGCATCATTCCCTGTCGGAAAGAAGTGAGGTAACGTGACACATGCCCGATATTCTCTCTTAAATAAATAAGGCGAAAGGAGCTGTTCAAACATTCCACCCACGAAAACGTGTCAAAATGGACTATTTATAAAAATACAAAAAGATTTATTTTGTAAAAAAAATTATTCCGTGTCCTAGCGAAATGAAATGTATATCTCAGAGGTTCCCAACACCTCTTGATTAATTTTTGACATATCCTACCCCACGGTCTATGCTAAGAAGTTTTTATCAATAATTATAAGGGATTAGAATAGCTTATAAGTTAAATAACTCGGATTTGACAAACAAAAACATGTGCTCGACTTATTTTATTTTTTATTTCATTTTTACAATAGTATTAATTTAACGCCAAAACAAATGAAATCAGTATTGTAATAATTTTGCATGAACTTATAAGGATTGCTAATAATTACACTCCGTATTAATCAACTATTCAAGTGGTATAGTTATTAAATACCAAGGGACTTGGAGAAACAAAGTTCTATAACTTTTTTAATCCCTTATGTTTTCTTGTTTCCGCCATTAACAACTTTATTTCGCGTACCCCAAATGGTCCTTTGCGTAACCCCAGGGGAATGCGTACCACAGGTTCGGAATCTCTGGTCTATCTAATTCTAGTCTAGCTGTATGGCCCGGCGTTGCGCGGGTTATCTCTAATAATGGGATATTCCCGGGCGGAGAGAAGCGAGGTCATGTGAGGCTTCGGGGTCCATATATTTTCATATGGCCCGCCTCTGTTTTTCTCCACAAAAATTGTCACTTACTTTCCCCAACAAACGTTACGAAGTTAAACACCTCAATACAAAAAAGGAAAGAAAATTATTTTTTCCCGATATTTATGAATCCAAACACATAAGCTCTCTAAAAAAGAAATAATGTGTGACAATCGGCTATTTCTTTGTTCTTCTGTATTTTCCGCTCTTCTCTTCTGGCCACGTTGTGCCATAGTTGACAATCTTCGTCAGTTTCAGCAACTCTCCTTTCACGTTTTTTAATTGCCTGCTGTCTACGGGCAGCATCCCGTGTAACTCCTCTTTTTCTTTTAGGCAACGGAAAAAGCAAGAATTGAACAAGGCAAAAATAGTAACTTCCAAATATCAGCTTAAAAAAGCAGCTACCAGAAATATTTAAACTTGATCAAATCAATGAATAATGATTAAAATCACTAACATAACTAATCTATATCTTTCGGCACATAACTTTACAGAAACAAAACACCCCTTTTAATTTCGTTAAAATGATTTTGTTGGACGTTATATCACGGGATAAAAAAAAGAATTTATACACTTTCAACAATACATTTTTTTTTTATTTCTGTCAGCGTCACTTTTTTATTGTTGTTGTAACAATGTTCTTTTAAGTAAACGACTTCAACAATAAAATAAATTTTGAATTGCCCTGTAACAATGAAAAGTATTGTTATAAAGTATCCGAAACAATGAAAAGTATTGTTGTCAATTAGTTTTTAATTAATATCTTTTTCACTAATTAAAATATCGATATTTAAATGGCCGAAATGGATTCCTTGAATTATTCTCCATCTTTTGGTACTTTCCGCGCGCTTCTCCGTTCGGCGGTTCGGGAGAAGATAGAAGGACATACATACATACATACGTTTGTTTACCTTCAAATTTTAATAGGATAGACTAGCTGTATGGCCCGGCGTTGCACGGGCTAAATCGAATAATACCTGAGGTCACGTGACACATGCCTAATGTGTGTTATAATATTGTTGAAGTGTGTTGTATTAGTGTTTTCACCTCCTGCTTCAGCTGGGTGTAGATGAGAGGTCCTGTGATAAATTTGGCCATGAATTCTGAAGCAATACGCTCCTCTCCCTGTAGACGGTACAATCTGTGCACCCATTGAAGCACTGGTATGACCTTATGTTATTTTTGAAATGCACTGATAATTCATCGGAGCCATCAATCAATCCTTTCATTCCCACTGGATAAACTGAAGCCTGCTCAATTATATTTCCATTATGACAACAATGAGTGTAAATTCCTCTGGTATTCTTTTCATCCCGGAAATACAATCCTCCGCATTTCAGACAGAGATTGTCCATTTCTCCACAGTTGTGTTCTTCAATTCAGAACAGTTCTAGCTGCATAAAAAGTTTGTATCTGATGGTGATTTTGTCCTTCATTAACATTTAGACGGCGTTCTCTTGCATGTTGTAGCATGGCTGACAAACGGCTATTTCTTTGTTCGTCTTTTCCTTCGGCTCTTCTCTCCTGGCCACGTTGTGCCATTATTGCCAATCGGCTATTTCTTTGTTTTTCTGTTTCTTCGGCTCTTCTCTGCTGGCTACGTTGTCCCATTACTGCCAATCGTCTATTTCTTTGTTCTTCTGCTCTTCTCTCCTGCCCACGTTGTGCCATGTCTAACAGTCGGCTATTTCTTTGTTCTTCTGTTTCTTCCGCTCTTCTGTCCTGGCCACGTTGTGCCATAGTTAACAATCGGCGGCTTCTTTCTTCTTCAGTTTCAACAACTCTCCTTTCACGTTTTCTAATTGCCTCCCGTCTACTGGCAGCATCCCCTGTAATTCCTCTTTTTCTTTTAGGCATCGGAAAAAGCGAGAATTGAACAAAAAAAAAAATAGTAAGTTCCAAATATCAGCTTAAAATAGAAGTTTCCACAAATATTTAAACTTGATCAAATCAATGAATAATGATTAAAATCACTAACATAACTAATCTATATCTTTCGGCACATAACTTTACAGAAACAAAACACCCCTTTTAATTTCGTTAAAATGATTTTGTTGGACGTTATATCACGGGATAAAAAAAAGAATTTATACACTTTCAACAATACATTTTTTTATTTCTGTCAGCGTCACTTTTTTATTGTTGTTGTAACAATGTTCTTTAAAGCAAACGACTTCAACAATAAAATAAATTTTGGAATTGTGCTGTAACAATGAAAAGTATTGTTATAAAGTATCCACAACAATGAAAAGCATTGTTGTCAATTAGTTTTTAATTAATATCATTTTCACTAATTAAAATTTCGGAATATAAATGGCCGAAACGGCTTCCCTGGATTATTCCCCATCTTTTGGTACTTTCCGCGCGCTTTTCCGTTCGGCGGTTCGTGAGAAGAAAGAAGGACATTTATACATACATACATACATACATACGTTTGTTTACCTTCGATTTTAATAGAGTAGATGATATGTAATTATATACATTTTTAAACTTAATATGTCAACGTAAATCTTTAATAAGGTAAATTGTTGAAAGCGCTTTATGTTTAACTTGAAAACTGCAGAAAATTGCAAAATATTTTTATATGTGTATATAATGGTTATTTCGTTGTATCTCTGTCATGTCATACGCATAGGAGAATCAGTTCTATTGTATAAGTTAACCTGATGTGTTAATGAAGAAAATCAGGTAGTTTTTCTTTTGTGGTTGGCAGTAAACTAAGTATAAAAAATGTCAATAAAAATATTTAATTTAAAAACTTTCTTTTTCTTTAAACTCTCTATTATTTTATCAGTGCAATGTACCTTTGTTTTCAGCTATACTTTCACTTCTGGCCATTAAATGTTTAGGTGCCTGAAAAGGTAAGTGCTTACTTTTTAAGTGTAGCAAAAATATATATTATTTGTATTTCAAATTTTTAGCACCATTTATTAAGAATTCATTTCGTGATTTAATATAAGTATATAATTGAATAAGAATCAAATTTTAACTTTTAGCACCGTAAATTATATATATAAGTTAATATATATATTCAATAATTAACATGATTAAAAGTATTTTGTCATCTGACTTATGTACAAATAGGCCTGGTTGCTTGAAAATGGGATGTTAAAATATAAGTAAAGTAAACCAGAATTATTTGAAACTGAGTTAAATTTTGAAATTTCATATTTTCTTAAAATTGAATGTCTTTTGACCAAAATTTCAATATTCTATTTAATAAATGAAATATTTTATTATAATTGATTCTAGTGAATTGCAGATATCGAGATTGTTTTAATTCTCTATTCTACATACAAATGTAAAATATTTTCTTGCTTCTATTTTTAGCTTTAAAACATTTATCATTCGAGGATTCTTTAGTTTGAAAATTTTATGTCTTTGTTTAAATTATACGTAAGTGATAATCAGATTTTCTAATTCAAACTTCTGAAATACAAACTGTTTGGCTGTCCGTATTTCATTAATGAATTCTCAATCGATGTTTTGATTCCAGCTGCAAATTATCGTCTTGTTTTCAATAGGAGTATTAGTGAGTCTTTCGACGGACTGGCCAGTGGAGATCACCATTGCGAAAAAAAGTTCCTTCCCTACGTATATCTGTTCTAAAGTGTATTATAGAACACATTTTGTTTTGATGGACAGTTAGGATGGCCAGGCGAGATCAGATGGAAAAACTACTTGCAAGTAATTATCATACTTTATTCATAACCTGTACAATATGGGACTGGACTAATTGGAGAGAAGTATTTCACCACGATTCTATTCCTCGACTGACTCAGATTCTAATGGAAACTCATACCAGAAGAAGGAAACTCATATAGTATCGAATGAGAATTTAAGGGATGTTTTACCCTTTATTAAGGAACTTACGTTTTTTTCTCTTCTTTCGCAGGCAAATATTTTTTTAAAACGCCATTCTTTTAATAAAGATTTTTTTATTCGGCTTGATTCCAAGCTGCATGCGTATTATTAAATTTCGTTTAAATATGTTTTTCTTTACACTATTTCTGTATTTGTATTTTAACCTCTATATTAATTTCTCTACGAGTTAGTATGAAATAAACCAATCCATTTCTTAAGCACTAAAGTAAAAATTGAATTTAATCCTGAGGGTTGACTTTATAGAAAATTTATATTCATGTTTGTTATTAATCAAGTTTTTTAATAGCTTTTTACAGAAGAAAATTCATAAATCTGCCCCACGGAGTCTTAGTATATGGTAATACAAAAGGGAGATTTTCAAATAGGAATTCTTTAAATTTATTGACTCTGTAAATTGATTTGGCTCATTAATATTTTATTGCCCATAATAATTATACGCAAGTTTAGTGAGTGACTAATTATGGCTAATAAAGCTCTATTACAATATTGTGAATAAAATTTAATGGAAAATGAAGAACGGGTTGAATGTTTATCTATTTGTATAAAATACAAGGGCGTATGTGAGCCCAATAACTGAAAACCGCAACAAACCAGAAATTTTTCACTTTTTTTTTGCCTTAAAACGAAAATTGTTGACACATGGGGTCTAAATTTTGATATGTATCAACATAAAGAGGTCCAAATACAATACGATTTCTTCGGTGTACAATAAAATTAACAATAACGTGTCTTTTAGCTTAAGTATAACGTGAAATCAGAGAGGAAAGCGCACTCTCACAATCTTCTTTATAATTTTGTCAAACTTACTTTTTTACAAATTCTGAAGTGCCACAAGATATAAACCATTCGATACTTTTTTCTATAAGTTAATGTTCTTAATATTTTATTGAACCTATAATAATAAGGTTGGCCGTTGTATATCTAATAAGATTGCTAGTAATCAGGGTTGTGGGGCTGAACTCCTTCCACTCCTATGCCGGGAGGGCTTGGGCCGTGATCGGTGATGGCCGTTAGTACTAAAATTTCAGTGCCAGAGTTGCTGTCGTGGCGTTCAAGTCATTCCACAGCTCCGCAGGCCTAGACAGGAAGGGGGGGGGGGCCTTGTTTATGGTTATACCTTATGAACTAAAGAATCCAAAGACGCGCAGAAGAAAACTAACACGCAGGGATACCATATAAATAACACGCGTACTTGGTTTCCTGCTGTGTTTCTCTATCAATTTACTACATTGGACCTTAAGCAGAGCTTGGGTAAAAGAGAATAAAATAAAAATTGTTGGCAAGTAAAGGGAAAAAAACGCCCGTGAAGCGTTATTTCCAAACAGTGCAAAAAGCAATAAACGAAAAATCCAAATAGCTTTGAAACAAAACAACAGGCACGTTATTCAAACAGCAGCATAATGCAGAAACTCCTTTACAAGCAAGTCTTAAAACCAATCATATTCTGCACAGATTTGAAACATACTGCAGAAACATAAAAAAAAATCAAAAATACTTCAACACAAGATTCTCTGCATCATGACAAATGGGTCATAATTTGTGAAAAGCTATGTAATCGAACTCAATAGGATTCTTTATCCAAAAGTTATCCAGAAAATTTAGCAATTTAGTAGCTTTAAGGTCCCCCCCCCCCAAAAAAAAAAGTTGATTCATTTGGCGTCTGTCGATTGGGTAGTGTGGGCTGTATGAATTCTTATTTTAGGTAGCGATGTCAAAATTGAAGAAGCCTGAAGGCCGGGAAAAGTGGTATGAGGATGCAATGGAGCATACATTTGCAAATGTGTTAGAAGAAGTATTTTCACTAAGGATCGATTTTTAACCAGTATTTAGATTCATTTGAATCCTCTTCCCACCATGACTCCAAGCCGGCCCATCTGTGGAATCCACCTTTGAACACCCTGTTTAGGACATTCTGATGACATTTTGGAATAAGAATCATTAGATAATTGGATTTTCGAATCCTTCCTTCCCATCGCAAATCTTTCAGTTCTGCAGGGAAGTCGACCTTCATGATCAGAACCAGGGCTTCCTACAGAGAAAAACTCGTCGCGGCGGCCCCGTCCGAACTCCCTTTTTTCCAACGATCCATTCAAGTGGGGGCTGCAGCATACATATATATTTGAAATTTGCAAAAATTACACGTTTCATTTAGTGAGTTTAAACTTTGAATTCAAAATTCTTTTATGTACACAATTAGAATTGTGCAATTAGTGTTTATGACTTTTTAATAACTTTGTGTAAAACTTTATTTTTTTTGTACTAAATACACACTTATAACTTGAACTGTACTGAATTTATAAAAAATTACGGAAATTAAAAATGAGTTTAATGGAGAATGACTTCTATTTGATTAGATTGTAGTTTCGAATCCCTCTTTCGATCCTATTACGTAGAAATGGATTCACTTCTATAAATTTTATATAACGAATAAAGATGAAAATTTAGAAGTAACACAGAATATTTGCACATATTATATCGAATTTCTTGTAGATATTTTAGTCTGGCAGAGAGATGAAAATCAAAAGAGAAAACTCAAACAATATTAGAGGAGAATAAAAGAGTAGGAAAGTGATTCCATTATTTTAAAAATACAGTTACCGGAACTAAAATAATTAAAAAGAAATGCTTTCGGGCCGATTGGAACTAAGGACAAGAATTACCAATCATTTTCAAGAATCTACAGTATAACTGGAATCGGATACAGAAATATGGTTATAAAAGCAGCTGTTCGTTTTTTTTAATCTACTGGTTATTCCACCATCTTACGCAAGAACGAATCAAAAAGATAGATTGATGAATAGAGCGAACGTATTAAGATACGAGGGAAAGATATTACTAAATCTTACTCGTAGGAAAAAATAATCGGATGACATTAAGAATATGTTGTTAAATTCTATCAAGTTAGAGAATTATAAAATAAGAATTAATAATTATTTCATGAAATATTAGAGAATAGATGATTAGTATAGTCTAAGGACACTGAATTAAGATCACTTCTAGAGAAGATACATCGAACCGAGTGATAATGTGGAATCCCCCCTCCCCCATAAAAGCGGATAGGGCTTTTCATTTCTATGAATACGCAAGTGCACTGTTAAAGTTCCTCTCACACTGAATGTTTAGCACAGACTTCACAGACATAAGATTTTTCTTTTTTATGTGTACGCAAATGAGTTTTTAAACTACTTCTTCGGTTGAATTGCTTACCAAAACCTCACATACAAGGGGTTTCTCTTTTGTATGAATACATAAATGATCATTCATCTCGCATATTTCACATTAATATTTTTTTTCTTTCAGATGAGCTAATGAATGTTTCGTTAGTGATTCTTCCATACTGAATTCTAAATCACACAATTTACGTATATAACACTTCTCTTATTAAAGAATGAGTGACTGCTTAATAAATTTAGTATACTTTCTTGATACTTCGTTTAGCCTGTCAAAATTTATACTCCTCATTTAGGTGAAAAACATAACGCATTAGTATTTTTTCTATTGTCATACTTATTAACACGTTTCTTTTAATAACTTCTTTGTGCTTTTTTGCTTTTCTTTGTTCTTTTCAGCCGTAAGAATTTTTTTTTTTTATGAATAATCAAACTGGGTTGGTATCTACAAGTTGGAACACACGCGATTTCATCGCCAATATGGTTACCCGAGGAATCAAGCGGATTAGTTCCATTGGCAACCCATCGGATAGATCGCTTACGTCATGGTTTTTACGCACGTACGTTTTGACGTTTCGCGTGATTTGAGTTGTTTACATACTAAGCCGATTTTTAAATAACTTAAAATATTTATTAAATATTTTATTAAATAATAAAATATATTTTAATTAGGATGATTTCAATTAGTAAAAAATGACAAATAGAACTTGAGTTTATTTTGTGATTATCAATTATATGATCGGAAAAATATATAATTTTTCTTTGCCTTATAATAAAAATCGTTTGCATGGAATTTTTGAAGTTACTTGGTCATATTTTGGAATTCATCGTTTGGAATGCTGTCTTCATCTGCGCGAGGGTTTTCTTGATGCGCCGAATTATTCATTTCTTGTTCATATATTAAGAACGTTTCCTCCCAAGTGCAAATATTAGAACCGAGTAAGTCTTAATTTTTTTACTATTACTTGTTTTGAACGCTACTAAGGGCAAATGTTCTGCTGCTTCATTAGAGTAATTAAAAGAAGCTGATTCCGTACATTCACTAAGCTAGCGAAGCTACTATTATCCCACTTTACTGAAAGCGAAGCCGCTGATGTTTTTTTAAGTTAAAAAAATTTGCCCGGCGCCCATTTCAGATGCTGCAGGCATCGCGAGCGCAATTTTTCCTTCTTCATTAGAATAATTAAAAGTATCAGATTCCGTACATTCAATGAGCTAGGAAAGCTAGTAGTTCTGTTGAATTTCTACGTTTAAAACGCGAGATAGTGCAACGTCAAACCACAAACGCAGCGGGTTCAAAAAGATGAAATTCTGAGATAGTGCAACGACAAACCACAAACGCATTGGGTTCAAAACGAGTCAACACGAAACGATTAACCTTTATCTGTGACCGATGCACGTTGTTTATCTTTAGCTTGGCGCGCTGGCGCGGTTTTAACTACGCTGTGTTCCAACTTATAGATTTCAACCTCAAATTGATGCATTCACTAGTTTCCAGTCCGAATAATGCGCGTTAAATATATTGTGCTATTAAATTCTTTTTTAAATATTTCGTCCAGCTGTCATAAAAGATTGCATACTTTAGTTCATGAGAATTATTTAAAACTCAGCTTTTGAAATTTATAATTAAAATGTTTGGATTACTTAGTTTGCACGCAAGCATTACCTTACAAAAAATCATAGAAACCTTTTTAAAAATTGTAAAACTCACGATATGTTCTCTCTTAATCAACACTTGTTTGCTAAATCTTACGTTTTATTTCATGAACTAGGAAAAACTGAAAGAACCGTCTTCCAGCCTGATGCCAATAGCGTATAGAAAATTTGGTATGTAAGTATAGATTCGTAGTAAGAAGACTTTTGTTCCGCACGTTGTCCTTGTGTATAATCTTTGGAAAGATTGCTCTATGATAAAAATTATCGGCGAACTAATTTTGGGCCCATTTACTTATCCTGATCAACAAGGCGTGCTTTTCTTCGCTCTTTTGAGGTAAAAAAAATTCATCAAACTTGGGTAAAATATATTAGTTTCATTAACCTGGACCTTTGCTTTAAAAGATGTTTTCAGTTTATGATCAAGAGTTTCGGGGTATTGAAACTGTAGTCATGGGTTCTCAAATTTTTATATCATCAACTAGAGAAAAAGCGGATTTATAGCAGATAGTCTATTCTTGTATTCGTTGTTGGGGAGACGCTACTCCCGTTGTTAACATGTGAAAAAGTGACGCTCCAACCAACAGTGGGTACCAGAATAGACCCGAATGTCTCAAACTTACCCTTCTACTAAACATAAACCTAAACAGTAATTATAGTTCTGGAAGATTTATCAGTGCTTTCATAAATAATAATAATGACGATTTTATTGTATTTATAATATTAATTTGCTTTAAAAGTAAAATTGTATTCATTTATCTTGGCATCTATATTTTTAAAATATCTACCCTTTTATTATCTCTGATTATTTTTGTCAGTTTTTTTTTTTTTTTTTTGCTTTCCCCTTTTTTTTATGGTTCGGGAAATGGAATTTCTTTTCGTTAGTTAAAATGTTGCCATTGCAAAAATATGTGTGCTCCAATAAAAAAAAGTATCACGCACAGGTTTTTAAGTTAGTAAATACTTAACGTGCCTTTAGTAATCCTTACTAAACGTTTTTACTTTCTCAGATACGAAGTATAAAATGAAAAATCATTGTTGCCGTTAAAATAATTTGGTCTCTTGAATGTTTAATAGATTATAACTTTTAAATTTCCCCCCATCCGAAAGAATTATTATTCGAACCATGCTTGTTTCTCTCTCAACAGGTGTTTACAGAAGTCAATTATAGACTAAAAGGAGAGGTCAGGAGCACAGAAATAAACTTATTTCGCAATAGAACATGGGGTTGGAAAAATAAAAGAATGCTGCTACAGGGGGCTCTTTGTCAGTGAATTAATTAAAAAAAAAAGGATACGCCAGAAGAAATGTATAACGTAGATTGACTGGAATAAACATTTGCTATAGTAGAACAACCCAGTTACACAAATAAACACATTGCAAATCATATACGGCATAGCAGATAATATAATGGGAAGTAGAACGTAGTATATCAACAACAAACATTTAGATTTAGTTTAGTTTATTCATATTAACGTCCCGTATTGAAGGAACGCGAAAGCTATTTTCGAGCGGACCTCGTAATTTTGAGCTGCGGTCATCCTGCTCTCCGAGTTCAGCATCACACCAGCGACAGGACGTTTGCTGCCCTGAAGTATGATTTAACGTGCAAGAGGCTCACATAGACGGCTGATCTTCAATGGAAACGGATCTTGAACCTGGAACCTTCTGATCCCAAAGCCGAAACCTTACCACTATAACACCATTGCCGCAAACCTTTGTAATGCTTAATATAATTTCTTAAAGGGCATACCGTCTGAAGCCACACATGCTGCGCATATTCTTCATGCTACTGGGGTTATTGCGCTATTGTAAATTTGTATTCTATTAAATCTGTGTTGTACATTTCATATGGTGTATTGTTTTCTTTTACTACATTCACAGACAAAGAGCCCCCTGTAGTGGATATACTTCGCATTCCCGAACCCTTGCTCTTTTTGTAAAATGACTGGTCTCTGTATGCCTGACCTGCTTTTGAAGTTTGTAAACGACCTTTCCTAACACCCTGTGTTACAGATTTAAATTGATAAAATTCACGTGATTTAGTTCCTAAAATGAACATCAAGTCCTTTCATATTTGTTATTAATAATTTAAGCGAAATAAGTGGCAAAAGCAGGACAAATGAGATGAAGCATGTTTATGATAAAACAAGACAGAATTTAATTCAGATATTTCTTTGTAAGTAGTTTGAGTTCTTTAGGCTTAAAATGAATAAATGTTTAAAGTCGTAGTGTTTTGTTTCTCGGTGCTTAATTTTGTAACTTTTTTAAATACCCTGTATATAAATGTTTACAATGATTCAAAATCGCAACGAACTAGGTGAACATAATAAATAATTTGGTGTTTAAACTATACATGTATATTTGTCTCAAATCTTGGCCTAATCTGGTCGAGGGAAAACCTTTTCCAGTGAAAACTCGCTAAGGAGCGTAATTCGTTCCAAAATCTTACTTGTGATGCGGAACAAACGTTAAAGAGAAACAATTTTTCCCACACAAATTTTAATGTTAAATATAATAATGCGTTCCACACCGAAAAAAGACTCAAAGACACTCAATATTATTGCGGAATGAACCAAGATGAATTGCGAATTTTCATTAGAGAAAAAAAGGCTCTTCGGTGGTCAGCTCCTAGCTGTGCTCTCCTAAAAGCACTTCGATATCATTGCTATTCCCCTCCAGTTCCATGATCTTGGCCAAAGACACAACCTCCTTTACTACAGGCCCTACATGTAATACCACAAACCCCTGAAAGTCGCATTCGACAATGCTCTTCGGCCAAAGCTTCTTCCAAACAGAAGTGAGGGCTCTTTCGGTCACTTTGAGCGAGCCTTTTTTTTTTTACAATTTTTTATGCTCGTTATGCGAATTACTCTTTAAACGAAATTCTACAGTTTTCCAAAATGCATAATTGTTATCTTCAGTATACAACATAGACAGACATAAAACTTGTCATACTACGGTAAAAAACGAGGAACTCAAGGACAAAACTCTCACGATTAATAGAAAGGGATGTTTTTTCATTTCATATGGTGTATTTCAAAATTCCTGAGAAAAGCTCTAAGCTGTGCTAGAGCGCAGAATTTTTTTTTTTCGTACAGGAATGCGTTTGCACAAGTATTGCGCTAAATCACAAACACAAAATATAAAAAGAGTTTAAAATTTAATATTGTCCACCATATAATTACAGTCGATACATTAGTGGAACTAGTTGGAAACGTTAATAGTCCTTGATATAGTCACCAGCATTGTGTACAATCTGTTATCAGCGATGAAGAGGTCGCAAAATACCCGAAGCAATACCAGTTCTGTTGATTGTTCGGATGGAGGGTCTAAAGTTTTATGAATCTCTGGAACAGTTCGGTATCAAATGCCATCAAGTGGTTCCTTCTTCTTTGGAATCAAATCATTATCACAGGGGCTTAAATCCAGGTAGAGCAAATTCCAGCCTCGGAGAGCAAAAAAAAAA